>APFE030895010.1:4429-29380 GCA_000404065.3 Pinus taeda
ACGTGAAATCAGCCTTTCTGAATGGAGACTTAGAAGAAGAAGTGTACATTGAGCAGCCAGATGGATTCATCCTTTGTAATGATCCAAATCTTGTATGCAGACTAAATAAGGCTCTCTATGGTCTCAAACAGGCTCCAAGGGCTTGGTACTATCGTCTGGACAAATATCTTCATCAACAAGGTTTTTCAAAAGGATTAGCAGAAAGCAATCTTTATATAAAAATTGAAAATAACAAATTGCTAATACTTGTTGTGTATGTAGATGATATCATCTACAAGTTGCTGATATACTCACCAAACCATTGCCAAGGGAGACATTTGAATACCTCAGACAGAAGCTGGGGGCTGTTGATGCATCATCCTGATGCTGAATCTTGTCTGTTGTACACAGGTGGATACACGTACATTTGCCAGTCTATGTGGGTCGAATGGGTCTATCAGAGATCATCTGGCACAGGTTCAGGGGGAGCATATATTCTTCTAATGATGCATTGTTGGCATTATCTTAGAAGTCCTTGGTTTGATTTCTCAAGAATTTTCTGGTGGAGTAGATCAATGTGTGCTGGTCTGAAGGTTGATTCTGCTGATAGTTGTTCTTGTCTCTATGTCATGTACTTCTTTTCATATCAAGGTCATGTAACGACCTATTTGGTTTCCCCACTATGCCTGGGATGAATGAGTTTTGTCTATCTTGTGTATTCCCACTTGGATGGGAGATGGATGTATGTATGAGTCTTGATGATAGGAAGGTTACTTATAATGTATGGAGTCATGTTCTTTCTTGTAGAACATCTCTTTGCAGACAACATTTCAGCACAGAGCATATACAAAGGGGGAGCTCGTTCAAAGTTTTCAGTAGGTACTCAGGGGGAGTATGGTAGTCCACCCCTTTGCCCTTGATGTCAAAGGGGGAGGGTGATTGGTTGTTGTTGCCATCAAGTCGAAAGGGGGATATTGTTGGCATTATGATACAGATGTTGTACTTGATGGCAACCCACTCATCTCAGATGATAATTATAGTGCAACAAAGTTATTTTCTGGTTCACGCACTTTCACGCAGAGAAAAGTTCATGCACTTTCATGCAGAGAAAAGTTCATGCACTTTCAAGCAGAGAATAAATTATAGTGCAGCAAAGTTGTTTTCTGGTTCACGCACTTTCACGCAGAGAAAAGTTCACGCACTTTTATGTAGAGAAAAGTTCACGCGCTTTCATGCAGAGAAAAGTTCACGCACTTTCATGCAGAGAAAATTTCAAGCACTTTCATTTAGAGAAAAGTTCACGCACTTTCATGCAGAGAAAAGCACGTGCACATGGGAAATCTTATGGTTGGTTCATGGTATTTAGTCCTTGGTATTTTAACCTATGGTTTTGGGGCATGGTATCTTGTCATAAGTGTTGATCCCAAGTTTGGTTCCATGGTATTGAGTTGTTATGGTTTTTGGTCCATGGTATTGTGAAAGGCCTAAGGCTATAAAAGAGGAAGGAGACCATTTGGCAAGAAATCTTTTCTGAATTATTGAATATCTAATAAAGTGCTAGATCTGGAATACTGTGATTGGGTTATGGTGCAAATCTGGATCTGAATGAAGAAGGAACCTGAGCACAAGGAGAAGGATAAGTTCTATTGATGGGTCAAAATCTTAAGGCTGGAATAGTGTGTTCTGGGTTCAGACGTGGGGTGAGATTACTGTTATTATGATCTGGGTACAGTCGTCAGAGAAGTGTTTATTTTGATTGGTGAAAATGTTATTGGTTGATGCAGAAATTCTTCATGTTTGATTGATGTTATTTGTGGATCCAGTCTGAAAATTTATGAAACGTGGTCCCTGGAAGGAAGAGAAGGTTGTAGTCTTCTGCAGGTAGCAGCCTACGTACTAGTATCTCAACTAGGACATGAACTAAGGGGGTTGTATCTCCCTTTCAGGAGAAGCTGGAAAATGCGAGAGGGTTGTAGCTCTCTGCAGGTAGCATCCTGCGTACTGGTAAAGGACTACACTAGTATAGAATCATTGTAAAAAGAAGTTTCTAATTGAAAAGATAGAGACATATTACAGCAGGTGGTTTTCATCCACATTGGGTTTCCACCTTATATCTTGTGTTCTTGTGTGTGATTGTCTTTTGCTCTATTTTTCTGCTCCTGGTTACTGTTTATATGATCCCAATGCACAGATTAATGTTCAACATCTGTAGAATATTTTAAATTATAAGTCTGTATGGTATACGTGGTTTCCTTATCTGTAGTTGCATATATACGCGGTTTTGTCTAACTGAAGTAGCGTATATGTTCTGGGTTTGAAAAAGAAAATAATTGACCAGATAATACTGATTCACCCCCCCTCTTAGTATTATTTCCAACAACTACAAGGTTGATCAGTAGCCTTGTTGTTCGACAGCTGTGGATTCCCATAATCTTTATTCCTTGTCGATATCAAAGCATCATTTTGCTGTTTCAAAATGGACAACATGAGCACTTCGGACAGGGAAGCATTGTCACTAGCAACTAGATTGGTTTCTAGATTTGGAAACAAATCAGTCAATACCACTGAGGTTTTTGAATTCTTTAGGAGTTTCCTAAGCTCGGCATTATGTGGATAGTCTTTCGTCCAATGATTCTCATCGCATATAAAGCATGGATTATTTGGTTTCCTTTCTCTAGAAGGGTTTGCAGAAGATTTTTCAGGAGATGACTCCTCCTGCTTCTTCTTTTTCCCTTTCTTTTTATTCTTGCCTCCTTGTTACTTCGGTTCTTTTCATTTTTCAGTGGACACGGCATTTACCTCCAAGGTGAGAAGTTCTTCATTTGCATTTTGACTAGAAACCATACGAGCTTTCTTTGATGTAGCCTTTACGGTTTTCGTGCTTGTCGTACCTACCACACCATTGCCAGCATGAGAGTCTTTGTTTGATTTAGGAGGAGGAGGAATGGAAACCTCTAGTCTAGGAGAAATAGTGATTTTTTCATAGAGCTTGCGAGACTGAGTATAGATCAACTCTAGATATTGCGCACGAGCAATGACTTGCTCTTCAGTGATGACCCCTCCCTTTGTCACATCTTCTGTGATAGAAGGTAATAATGACTTAATAAACCATTCAGCTAGTATCTGATCAGGAACATATGTTTTTACCATTCTACAATGATGTCGTCACTCATGAATATGATCAAATATGTGAGTGGCCGTCGTCTGCTTGAAATTGGTAAGAAGCTTTGTTCCTGTTTCATACCTTATTGGTAACTGAAAACGGGTGAAAAAGGTTGTGGCAAGGGTACTGAAGTTATCGAATGAAGCTCTAGGCAATTCAATGTACCATTTTTCTTCCGGACCAGTTAACGTTCACTAAAAAAGGTGAAGCCCAATCGAATCATCATTGAGAGTGTTGGATGAACACCATAGATGAAAGGTCATCACATGATTCGACGGGTCTTCACCCAAATTTCCATTAAATTTAGGAATATCTGACAAAATTTTATGAGGAATCGCCGACCACCAAGGGGCATAAGCAATTGGATCATTTGTTATCCGATTTAGGTCTGGTAACTCTAAAGTCGCCACGAAGGGCAACTGTTGATTCAGGTTCGGCGAACCGTACCTGGGATAAGATGGGATTCCCTGACCAGTGGATCTTTGCATACCAGCATAATGCATTTGATGTTGATAGCTTTGGTAAGGTTGATGGGCATAACCATTTTAATGTGATTGTTGTTGACTGTTTTGAATATATGGCTGCCCATTAATCACAAAGACTTGTTTCTCAGATCCTTGGTAAGCTTGTTGGAATTGCGGTTGTTGATATTATACCAGCCATGGTTGTGAAGCCATTTGTTGTTGCCCAATACTGGCTATTTTACCAAGATGAGGGGTAATAGTACTCGTTTGAGCCTAGGGGCTCGGATTAGGGAGCCACTAATTGGTGATTGCGGTTGCGTCATGGAGACAGGAGGATGTTGTATTACGGCCTGAGAAACTTTAGGTTGGCATACAACAGGAAACACTTGTACTTGTAACACTGTCATAATGGCCGATGTAGTGGGGATATTCGACACAGGTAGGCTTTGTTGCATTGAGTATACAACTCTTGGCTGTTGAGGCAGTATTGGCACCCAACCGCTGGATGTAATTCTAGCATGACATGAATTCTGTTGTGAACGCCCATATGGTTGTTCTCCCAAAGGAAACAATGAAAGGGCATACTGCCCCCCATATGGCAACAATCCAGTGCTCGAAGGATTGATTGGCCTTTGGGATCAGATTTCCTAAATTGATACTGTTGCGAAGGATCAATTTGCTAAGACTCAACATAAGAGATTTCGGATATTATTTCGGATGGACAAACAGGAACAGACCATACTATCGAAACGGTCCCTCGATGGACTCCATCTAGCGATTGAGAGCTAGTTGGGATAGATGGTACACCGGCGAACATTGTTGGAGTAGCAGCAGGAGGTTCTACTGCTACTATGTCAGATGACACAGTCCTAGATGTCGACAGTTGTTCAGACATATGTAGTCTATCCAAAATATTTCCTAGCGATTCTACAGGAACTTGCGATGAAGGGAGACTAACTTCTGATGAAGAAGGATATAGAGTGATCCCGGCTCCAAAATGCAATGGAGTACTAGATGGAGGATCCTCCACAATCTCTTCTATAACAATCAATCCAGGTGGGAAAGGTAGACCATCAGGTCTGTAAAATATTTGTGGTGCCGAAGAAGGTATAGATTCTGCAGTGACAATTGTTGGAGTGGTAACACCTTCCGAATCAACTGTAGATGGAGCTGGTTCAGGAATAGAAGCATTTACCATTACACTAGGATCAGTTCTAATGTGATCTTGTGGCCGCGAAACTTCTTCTATAAAGGAATGGATACCAGAAATGGTTGGAGTAATCGGAGTCCCTGAGGATGTTGGAACACAAGTTCCAAGCAAACCAAGGGACTTTGACCTAGTTAAACGAGTTCGCTTTGTCTGGAATAGTTTTGTTTCCAGAGTGAAAGATGGTTGACTCATTAGTCTCCATGAACGACAGGGTTTTGATTGAATTTCTTCCACGATTGTGGATTACTCAATCAACTCAAAATAAGGAAAAATGATTCTGAATTAAATGAATTTTAGACGCTTTTACACAACTTTCTTTTTCAATTTTTAAGAGTTGAGAAAAAGCTAAAGATGACTCTAGTGGCCTTCGATTTTTAATGAACCTGAAGTGAAAAGTGCTAAGATGGACCTTTTCCTTTAGGGAGTCTGAAAAGGAATGAAAGAGACTACTCTAGAAATCTAGACAGAGGGATTACCAAACCAATCGCAAAACTGCAAAATACTTTTTATGGTACGACAGTCAATCTTCCCGAATGTTGTGTTCAATGCATTGCGATCGATAAGGCAGCAGAAACAACTTCCTAAGGATAAAGGATATAGCCTATTGTGGTCTCCCAATATATACTCGATGGTACGTGAGAGCACAAGTCCATACTGGCACTTGTCGTCTCAAAGAGGAGGAATCACCCAACCTACAATGAAAGTGATAGTTACCAGGCTTTACAACGCCGGAATATGTCTCTAGCCTAGACTTCTAAATCTTGTGCGTTAGGTTCCAAAGCGTTTTTATGTTCATTTAATTTATTTTACAGTTGATCTTTCTTAAGAAGTTTTCCTTTCAGGTTCACCATGTGATGTAGATATACAATTCCTAAAATGCAATCTAAGATGATAAACAATAATTTAATCTTCTTTTTGCAATGAAAATTCTAGCTACTAAGGAAAGAGAAGAGGGATTCTTTCAACATAGAGCAGAGAGCACACACTAGATGCACTGCCTTAAATCAAAATCAACAAACAGTCTAAATACAAATGCACATGCACGTATTTATTTTCACTTTCTTAATGTGTGAATGACAAAAAGAATGCTAAGTAAAAATCTGAATCATTTCAAGCGACAGTACTAATGGTTTTCTCTTCAAAAGACGAAAGGAAGATAATGAAGACACTTTGCGATTTTGAATTGAAAACTGCTTTCAACACTTGAAAAACTATTAATTCAAATCAAATACAAGAGTAACAGTGTAACTGACTATCAAGAACAGTAGGATTCTTTTCGTTGACTGAAAACGAAACTTGTGACACTTTCCAATCAAAAGATGACAGTTTGATTACGCTGCCTCTTTGTAAAGGAGAACCGTAAATGGCGAACACTACATAAAAACATTTACTGTTCTTTGTACAATGGAGGCTAAATCATGCAAAGGAAGGGAGTTTCCACAGTGGTATACTGATCGTAGAGATCAAAACTCCTGAATAAAGCTGAAGAGAGTGAACAAAAAACAAAATCTCGAAGCAAAAATAGTCTTATCTGATCATCGCACATGTAACATAGGGAAAGAGAGATGCATCCCACCTACTACACACAGGAGGTGCGATGCATCTAGATTCCCAAGAGGAGAAGGCACGATGGTCCAGGGATGAGACTTCAACTTGGTTCTTGGTCACAGTTTGCAGCTTAGTTTAGGGATTTAGGCCGAGGTAATGATAGTCAGTAAATGCAAATCACAGGGGCTGATCTAATGAGGCTACTTGAGCCACCACCAGGGCAATTAGGATGTTTGCAAATCAATTGTTCAGTTTATAAACAAAACCCGGAGATAGACTGAAGCAGCATTGATCTACTTTGCACTTTCCTAGCAAATGCAGTTCGAAGGCTAGCTGGCTTAACTTTAGGCTCCATCTGTAAGTTTATAAAGAAAACAAATATAGACAAGCAAACAAGCTATTTGCTCCCCAGCGGACTCGCCATTTTTTTATCGGGAAATCTAGTGTCCATGCAGAGTTGCTAGTCCCATTAAGATGGGTAGCTATCTTAGAAACAAACAAATTAAAGTTACTTTCGTTTTCCTTTATGAGAAGTAGATAGGAGAAGAGCAAAGAATACCAACCTCAATCTTTTGCTTGGTTCCTTGCTTGTTCCTTCTCCCCTCTGATGGATCTTTACCACTCCTCCCTTGATTACTCTGCTTCAAAGAGTACCTGTAAAGTCAAAGTAGAATAATACCTTCAAAGTACAGAGATCTACAATCATAAACAATGTAGGACCAAATATATATTAACCACACAAATGCATATATCATTAAACATACAAGAATGTGGAGGAAAACTTGAATAGCTTTACTGATATAATGATTAGAAGAGAGGATTACAAACCATTGATCTGACCCAGCGTCATCCTCCCAGCATGAAAGCCCTTCTTTACCTCATGAAAAGCTTAGATCACCCAACACTATGATATTCCACAATGAAAGCAACATCACTTCCTTACAAGATGCAAAATTCCAGCCTTTGAATCTCTGGGATGAGGGATCCATATATAGATGATTGCAGGGGAGTGAGTGAGCTTCTCGGATTTTGATTAGTGTCTTCTCTAGACTGATAGTTCTCGATTCCACTTGGAGATTGATGATCTCTTACTCATCCCTAGGCAAATTCAGAGAGGTAAGTGTCATAGGAGAAGTTTCTAGAAGATTCCATGATCATCCACCTTGCAAACTGTCTCTGCCATTTGTCTACTCTCGCCCATCGCACCCTACAGAAGGGATTTTCAGTATGCATCGCACTTTTTGCATGTAGCAAGTGAGATGCATCACACCCTTTGCACTGAGCAGTCTGTATGGTCCATTTTTGACCAGTTTTGAGTAGTTTTGTGTGGAGAACTTTTGGGAGATGATGTAATTAGATGACTTTGTTCCTTTAGGTTGTGAAACAACACTTTTAGGGACTCAGAAGCCCTTGGTTTATGGACATATATGATTGGGTTTGCATTGCCCAAATATGTCTTTAACACCTCTACGTCTTCAAAAACTAAAACTGACACTTCCAAAATTGATGAGATCACTTCACTTCTTAGAAACCTATCCAACAGAATTTCCAAGATTGAAACTCAACTGAGAACAATTCATCAAACGGTCACTTGACCTCAAAATCAGAATCAAGGTCAATACAAGAGAACTCCACAACTACAAATTCTTGAAAGACCTACTAATGATCATCAGGTTCCAACTCCTTTATTAATTGATGATCAATAGCTTGATGACAATACCACGACTATCAATGAAGGCATTAACAACATGGATACCTCTTTTGGTCAGACTATTATTGTTCCTCTTTCACAAAATAAACATATTCAATAAGATCAAGAATCTTCACAAGTTTCCAAATACAAAGCCCTCTCTAAATTTATAATTGCAGAGCTAAACAAAAGATATGATCTCAGACCTAGACATGGCCCTGGAAGACCTCTTAAGGAACCTCCAACAATTGAACCACATATCAAAGTTGTTTAAAATGAGACAACTACTATTCAACCATTAAATCAATCAATTGATACAACTCAAATTGATAAAACTATCTTAACTACATTTAATGTTGAAAAGGATTTAGAAAGAGTTAAAATCCCTATAACACTTTTAGAACTTTCTAAAAAACTAGGATATAAAAATCAAGTTTCCAAATGGATACAAAACACCTTTGTTGATGTTGAAAGCAATGTTATTAGCTTTTAGGATGAAAAACCAACAATTATCTTTGTTCCTAGCTCAGATATGATAGATGAAATAGTACCCCCTTTCTATGTGACACTAAAGACAAATGATTCTATATTATACAACTGCATGCATGATTCTAGAGAATCACATAATCTCATGCCAAAAACCATCATGAATCATTTAAATCTTGACATAACTAGATCCTTTCATGATTTGTACACCTTTGATTCCAAGAGGGTACCGTGTCTAGGACTGATTAAGGATTTGGTAGTAACTCTTTCCCAAATTCCAGTAAAAAGCATAATATTAGATATAATTGTAACTAATATCCCTCCCAAATTTGGAATGATCATTTTAAGGTATTGTTGTGCCAAATTAGGGGGAACCCTTCAGATGGACATGTCTTATGCCACTATTCCAGTTTATGGGGGAGAACAAATTAGGTTGTATAGAGAAGTTAGATTTGCGCATACTGTATGAAAAAAATCAACCAAGGAACCACCCCATCTATGCTATTGCTCAATATTTTCACTACTTTCAACTCTCTTCAAATCAAATTCATGAGCCTCAAGTAAAATTTGACGATGTTGTTGAAAACCCTATATCAAATCAAATTGGTGTGTGGAAGCTACTCTTTGATGGCTCTTATACAAAGGATGGAACAGGAGCTGGGGTAGTATTAATATCACCAGCAAAAGAAAAAATTACACAATCATGTAAATTTGATTTTGAAGTTATCAACATTGTAGTAGAATACGAGGCTTTCCTTCTAGGACTATAGTTAATGAAGAGTTTAAAGGTACATAACCTGAGTGTTTTCGTTGAATCTAAAATGATTGTGAGACAAGTTAAGAATCTTTGCCAAACACATCGTCCTAGGCTTAGGTCTTATCGAAATGAGATTTGGGATTCCATTGAAAATTCATTTAA
Source organism: Pinus taeda (assembly GCA_000404065.3). Classification (NCBI taxonomy): domain Eukaryota; kingdom Viridiplantae; phylum Streptophyta; class Pinopsida; order Pinales; family Pinaceae; genus Pinus; species Pinus taeda. The sequence goes on from APFE030895010.1 coordinate 13,889, forward strand.
TGACTTCAACATAACTTATGTCCCTAGAAATGAAAAGATACATGCTGATTCTCTGTCTATCTTTGCAAGCTCATTTAAAATTCCTAATCAAACACAAGTTTATACAAAATCTAGGTCAAATACAGGCCATCCATACTAGATAACCAAAAGCATTGGCAGGTGTTTGAGGACGATGAACAACTTAAATCTTTCCTTCAAGTTGTAGGTGAATTTTCTCTTCTGCAAATTGATGAAGACAATCTTGACATAATTAATCCTCAAGCAATGATGATCCAGAACTAAATTCCAAGATTGCAGATCATGACATCATACAATTATCAAACAACTTCATTCCTAAAGGGTTAATTGCTTTAGAGAAATTATTCGATTATAATGATGTCCCTCAAAACCCTGCATCCATTTTTCCTAAAGATGACATTGAAGAAATCAATATTGGAACCGAAGAACAAGTGCAAAATATAAAAATCTCTACATCTTAGCCCCAGAAGTTAAAAATGAATATCTTAAGTTACTTAAAATATACAAAGGTGTTCTTTTCTTGGTCTTATGGTAATCTTAAAACCTATGACGCATCCCTCATTTAACATAACATCCCATTAAAAACTGAAGCTAAACCTTACTAGCAAAAACTCAGAAGAATTAATCCAGTTCTTCTACCAACTATTGAGAGAGAGCTTAAGAAAATGTTAGATGCACAGATTATTCTTCCACAAAGATATTCTAATTGGATTTCCAACTTAGTACATGTCAGGAAAAATAATGGTGAAATTAGACTATGTGTCGATTTTAGGAACTTAAATAAAGCATCACTGAAGGATAACTATCCGTTACCTAAGATGGATCAATTACTTAAACAAGTTTGTGGAGTTAATAGACTTTCTATGTTAGATAGATTTCTTGGTTATAATCAAATTATGGCCAACAAGAAGGATAGGGAAAATATTGCCTTCACAACACCTTGGGGTACTTTTATGTATGCTAGGATGCCTTTTGGTTTGAAAAATTCAGGAGCTACATTCCAAAGAGCTATGGATATATATTTTGTAGACCAGGTAAATAAATTTCTTGTTATTTATCTTGATGATATTATAGTTTTTTCTATATCTGATCAATAACATTTAAAGCACTTGATGAAGGTTTTTCAAAGACATGGGAAATTCAGAATATTGTTGAATCCAAAGAAGTCTGTATTTGCTATCAAAGAAGGGAAATTTATCGACAAATAATTTCTCAAATTGGAGTAGTCATTGATCCAAAGAGAGTATTAGCCATTCAGACATTATCATTACCTAGAAATAAAAAGGATGTTCAAGCTTTCCTTGGTAAAATCAACTTTTTAATAAGATTCATACCAAATTATGCTGAAATTGTCAAAGATATAACTGATATGCTTAAAAATGGTCATGAGTTTAAATGGATTGTCTCTTCTAGACATGCATTTGATCAAATCAAGAAAGCTATTTCTAAATCCCCAACCTTGGCTAGTCCTAATTATAACAAACCATTTAGTATATTTTCCTTTTCCTCTGAAACAACCGTTGTTGTTGTTTTACTACAAAAGAATGAAGATTCCCATGACCAAATTATAGTATTTTTTAGCGAAGTCATGGGAGATGTTGTGCTCAAATATGGCATAATTGAGAAGCAGTCTTATGCCCTAGTCCAGTCTTCAAAATATTTTAGTATGTACATTTTAGATTCGACCATTATAGCTTATGTCCCCAACAATGCTACTAAAATTGTTCTCACTCAACCAGATACTGATGGGAGGAGAGGTAGATGGATCACCCAAATTTTGGAGTATGATCTAACTATGAAAACAACAAAGCTAGTAAAGGGTCAAGGATTAACTAAGCTTCTAGCTGAGTCCAATTGCAAAGTTCTATGCACCAACTCAGTTTTGGAAATACAAGGGGATAATCCACAAGAACCCTCCCAAAATTCAAATGAGAAGAATCCACAAGAACCTTATGCCTATGCAGAAGGGGAGAATCCACAAGAACCTTCCTAAAATTTAAATTAGGAGAATCCACAAGAACCTTCCGAGCATCCTAAAGAAAAGAATCCATAAGAATCTTTACCTTTAAATCATACCATTTCTGTACATATTGATGAGAAATTTATGTTATCAAATTGGTATCAAGTTATTGTAAATTTCTTGATCCATTTTGAATGTCTTGCACAATTTTCCAAAAGTCAATGCAAAACTCACAAATTGAAAGCAGTCAAATATTGTATCATATATGCAAATATGTATTGGAAAGACACACTCAATATCTTATTATTATGTTTAACATAATCAGAGAATGAAGGGATCATTGACCATTTTCATACAAGATTTTGTGGAGGACATTATGCTTGGAGAGCAACAACATATAAGATATTAAGTGTAGGATTGTATTGGCCAACATTGTTCTTATAAGAAGGAGCAAAGGTTAGAAGTTGTGTCCCTTGTCACATGTTAGTTGGTAAGAAAAAACTAGTAGCTCTTCCACTCATCCCAACATTGGTCTCAACACCTTTTCTTCAATGGGGATTAGATTTTATTAGAGAGATTCATCCTACTTCAAGCAATCAGCATAGATGGATCCTTACTACAACAGACTACTTTACTAAATGGGTGGAAGCAATTCCATTAAGAAATTCTACTGATGCAATAGTGATTAAATTCATTGAAGAAAACATTTTATCCTAGCTCGGTTGCCAAGAACAGATTGCTACTAAAAATGCCACAACATTTTTCCAGTGTTAAAATGATTGAAATTTTCTAGAAATATCACATTTGCTACACCATTCAACTCCATATTATCCTCAAGTCAATGATCTCGTAGAACCATTTAATAAAATCCTGGTAAAGGTTATCAAGAAAACTTTAGCAAATCATAAAAAGAGTTGGGACAGTCATCTAATTTATGCAGTCTGGGAAAACAGGATTAATCCAAAGAGATTTACTGGAAAATCTCTTTCTCAGTTAGCTTATGGGAAAGATGCAATTTTCCTTACCAACTTGGCTTTCCCTGTTTTAAAATTTCTGCAAGAATCAACTGATGAACCTGATGATTTTTCAAGGACGATAAATCAAATCATTGAATTAAATGACAACAGAGATGAAGTCCAATGTAAATTGAAAAAATATCAAAATAAAATCAAGAGCCTATTTGATAGAAGAGCTAGGGAGAGGGACTTCAAGGATGGAGATTTAGTTCTCAGATGGGATTCGAGAAGAGAAGACAAAGGAAAGCATGGAAAGTTTGACAACCCCTAGTTTGGACCTCTAAGTATTGTTGAAGTAAAAGGAAACAATACTTTTGTGTTGCAAAATCTAGAGGGACAATATTCCACATCTCCTATTAATGGAACATTTCTGAAACATTGTATTGAGTATTGAGAAGTTTGAAATATATTTTACTACCATCATTGTAATAAGTCCGGTTTTTATCTAACTTTCCAACTGTCAATATGATTTTTTTTACAACAAAGACTCCAGAGCCTGAGGAGAAGGCACATGGATATGCAAGTTATCTGCATTCTACAAGAGAAAGCAGTCCCCAGTTGGAGCCAATGTTGTAACATTTTTGTTTTTGAGAAGTTAGTGATTAGTTGAAAAAAATCAAGATGCCATTGAAAAATGAGAAGTTAGGATATGGACCAAAAACAAAATTGAAAATAAAAAATATTAGGATTTATTATCATTTCAGGTCCATATCATAAAAAATGATAGGGTAGTTGCTCTAAAAAAGGAAGGCAAATGACAAAATGTTAGATAAGCAATAAAAGGAAGAATATTTGCTTTAGAAAATAATAATTAAGGCCGCTAGTTCAAATGCACCTTTGAAATTTGTTGTTTAGTTTAAATAATGCTTAAATTCCTTAATTAGGGTTTACTTATTGTGATAAACTTTATCACCTTGTTAATAGTCAATAATGCATGATTTTGTCATATGGACGGAAGCAACAAAATGTCAAATCAGTGCCAAACAACTATCGGGCCCTTTTCAATGAATATAATTCGCTCCACCCAGATCAATGACAGAAGAAGCATTTTGGCCCTGCTTTAGTTGTTTCTTGTTAACACGGGGGGGTGTCTGAAAATTACTTTTAATGGCCACCCTATTTTGCTATGTGTCACTCCAGTAGTACTTTGGGCACCCAAAGCACAAAACTATAAACCACCTCACCAACCCCCAAAATCTCGACAGCGGTTTCCTCCCTTTCAACTGTTGACCTCACTCCCACGCCATATCACCCACCCATTATCCCCTTCTCCATACAAAATTCACCATGTCATAAAATCGTTATCTCTCACCCACTCACAAACTACCACGTCACAAAGTTGTTGCACCATACGCTCCTATCCTGTTTCCACCCTCATTTAATTGTCTACCCTCCCATTAGACATTAATCCCACTCCTCTGTAATAAATTGCCTACAGTTAGATTTTTAACTACAAATTAAGCCCAATTTCACTTTTAAATATCTCATGGCTCTACTCTTTACCACTTTTTTTCTTCCATCCAATCATTGAAAGCTTTATTCGCTCTATGTATACTTTCCCCTGTCATCTTTCTTTTAGTTAAATCATTTTCCAAATCCCCCCTCCCTGCAACATGATGGCTCCCAAAGTCAAAACATAGAAAACTATTGAAGAAGGAAATCCATCTATAGCCTTGCTCGACTTGGATCACCTTCCCCTTGTAGACTCCCTGTTCAAAGTCACGAACTGTGAATGTGAATTCGATTTCCATGAATTGCATTTGTGGCTTAAGAAAAAATATACAGATAAAGAATATCCCATTCATTTGTGGGAGACAATTTTACCCTTGTTCTCCTTTCCCAAAACTCATCATTTCCCTAATTTGATCAGTTGGTGTCAATCCAGGTATGGTCTTGTGCAAAGACAAGTGATGACTTAGGATGGAAAAATCTTGATCACCATCACTGCTCAGAGTATAAACCAAATTCTAACGATACCTTCATCTGACTCCCTCAGCTATTTCTCACCAGCAGCTCTCATGGACCTTTACAATAAACTCACCTTCCCACCCATTATCTTTGACCTTTTTCTGCCAAAAGATGTTGAATTACCCAAGAGAAACCCACCTTATTCATATTCTATCTTACCTAAAGCCACTAGACATATCATCTCCCTACTCTCATGCCTCTTAGGCTATGAAAATGATCAACTTGTTGATGAATCTATCCTTGGATTATTTTCCATTTTCAATAAGGAATATCAACCTGCTTTCATGTATAATTATAGCCAATTCTTGGCTGATAATATACATGAACAATTTAGGAATTTTACCACATAAGGAGCATTTAGACATAGCTCCGTCATAATCCATTTGATTTTGCTTTAGTAGGGAGATTCACTGCACATTCATATTAATAAGCAAGATGAGCAAGGAGTGAATCAATCAGTGATTCATTGGACAGAGTTAGTTAAAGCAGCATCATCAAAGCCTATATTCTCTTAGTTTCTAGATTCTTTTGTACATCCAGTCCTTCAATTAATCAATAGCTATGAAAAGCTCAGAACAGGAGAAGAAATTAAGAAAACATTACACCTATCTAAACATACAAAGACTGGTGACTGGTACCTGTACCAAAACTACACTAAAATTAGGATATATGGCAGTTAGTTAGCTCCATACAAACTACCTATGTATGTGCCAATGAGGATATTATCACTGGAATACATCAGGCAGATGATAAATATGGATGAAGTCCACTTTGTCTCAAGTAAGAAAAGGTCACAGTTCAAACTCAAAGCCAAGGTAGGGACATTCATCTGTAATACTAGGTCTACAGGTATAGAGGCAGACAAATTATTGAGGAGCATGAATCTCCAACCAAGCTTCACCTGGTCTTGTGATCCTTTTGGGATGATTTTCTCCCTGAGAGTTTAGTTGAAGGAAACACCCTACAACCATACTCCCAGGCCAGAATTGGAAAATTTTATGAACTAGGAGCAATGGTCTGAAGGAACGCTCTTAGAAGTAGATGACCAGGTTATAATAACTCCACAAGAAAATACTCCAATCACTTAGGGTACTCAACACAAAAGAGCTAGAGAGGAAATTGAGTTAGCTACAAAATCAATTAAAGAGTATTCTATACTACAAAAGAAATTAAATGCTGGATTGTCAATATCATCATGGAGCAAGACACCAGGAATAATTGATCTTGGAGATTTAGAAGATGTTTCATTAGTAGGGATCACTAATCCCAAACCTCCTACTTCTTCAACTACTCCTTCAGTTGAACCTATGGAGATTATTCAGTCAACTGAGATCAACTCAGTGGAAGATACTAATATCTTCTCAACATTTCTAGAAATTAAATAGAAGAATGAAAATCTTAACTCACAAATGTACAGTTAGTTTTGGAAACAAACACCCACCTCTCAGCGCAAACTTCTCTCTGCCTTTGATAGTGAAAGAGGAAGAATGAAAATGGCATTTTTGCAAGCTCAAATTCCATTTCCCAAATCCACAACAGATTAAAAGAAGACCATTTTTTCATTTGATGTAAACCAAATACATCTTGTTGATCAAATGGATTTTCATATGCAATTAGGTGAAATGTTATTTTCAATAATGACTACAATTGTCATGTCTCTTTCCAAGCTCATAACTGCCTTGTCAAATGTGCAGTCACAGCTTAAGATTGAAAAATTGTCATCTTTAGCTAAAGATAACAAATTAAATTATTTAGAAGATATTATTGTTAAAAATGGATATGATCCCCAAGACTCTAAAGTAATTGAAGAAATACTCAAGAAGAAAAATATAAAGATAATAGATTTAATGAAATAGTTGAAACTGCCTTCAACTGAAGATCCACAAATGAAAGAGATGGTAGAAAATGAACAGCACAAGGAGGCGATGTTGAAGCTCATTATTGAGAAAAACATACAGGTCAAGAAAATGGAAGAGAAAATTGAACAACTTCACAAGGAAAAAGAGGTAGCACAACTTGTTGTGACTTCAGTAACAAAAATTCCCATAGCAAGTATAGAGCCAAGCTCATCTCCTACTGACATTGCGTCATCTTCACCAACAGTTGAAACAACAAGGTTATCACAGGAGTTACAGGCACAAGAACAACAAAATTAAAAGTTACTCCAAAGGTTCCAAACCCTGGAGTCACAGAAGGTAAAAAATGATACCTTGTATGTAGAAGAAATGCAAAAGTCACACAGGTTAGAACTCAAATTTAAAAAACTAGAGAGCAAGAGTCTAATGGGAGACACTTTTGGCTACGCCAAAGAGGATATATGGTTAGATATAAACCACTCCATAACAAAAGTATGGCCATCCATACAAATTATTTTTGAGCACCAAGAATTGATTGCTAGATGCAAGACAAAGATAGATAATTAGAAGGCAGCATTGGTCACGAAACGCAAAGAAGAAACAAGGATGATCAAAGTACTAAACTGTAAGACTAGGAAATAGTTACAAGAGATAAATATTATAGATATGACAACTATTATTTTGGATATTAAGAAAGTCCTAATGAAGAAAAATATGTTGACTTAGCTGAAAACAAAGTGTGAAGCTTTAAACATTGCAGTCAAAAATTTTCATTCTAAATTCAGTATGTTGAATAAGAAAGGTTTACCAGAGTTAGTGTCATCAAAAGATCAACTAGTAAAATTGGATGATTATTGTGAAATATTATATACTATTTTAGCAGACAGCAGTCAATTTGCAGGGATAAAAACACAAATTATTGGCAAAGAATTTTTGGAAGCTTTGCGCCTTGACCTCACAATCAAATATGAAGTTGGACATCTTTTTCTCACCAAACCCAATTTTGAAAGATATACCGAAGTTTATGAGATATTTAGAAGCATGGTAAATCTGGAGATACCAAGTGAGAAGAGGTGGGATCAATTGTGTGAAACGATTGATTAAATTTCCATCCCAACAAGAAGACATCACAACAGTTTTGGAAGGAACAGTCATAAAAAACTTCCTACCTTATAGAGACACATCATTCAGTAATTTTCTTTTCCTATTTTCTTTCAAGCTATTTTTGTAATCAATTTAGGATATTTTGTTTACTATCCAACCCACTATAAATAACTCGCTTCTAAGAGTTATTAAGGGTGGTACCTTTCCATAAGAAATTTTGTAAAGCATTGATGTGCAAGATTTTTCTATATCACTCATAATAAAGCAAAGGATTGTAAATTTGATATCATACAGTCTCATTTTCTTCTGTAAGTCTTTCATGTGTTCCATTAATTTTATTAATTTTTCACATGTTTAAGTTTTACAGAGATATCAGGTGAGAATAAATGTGTTACAGTTATTCTTAAAATTCATTCTGAAGTTATTATTGTAAAGAGATTGAGATATTGGATTGTTTGTCTGAAAGGCTCCCTCTAAATCACAAAATTGTCAGTATCTTATGTAATTCTAAGCATATTTTAACTTTTGAACATTGATCAAAGGTTTTCCCACTTATCATGATTAATCTTTCTATCTGAAATTTAAAGTAATCATGTCTCCTTACTATTCTTTCTACACATCTTATCAATTTAAATCACTATGTGAAGTTAAATAGCAGCCCTTTGGTTATTTATTAGTACCATATAAAAGGGTTAAATACATCATTCTTATAATTTGTTTCATGTATTGGTCCTCCATAAATACCAAAACCCCAAAATAGATATATTAGATGGTCTAGCATGATCAATTTACCATTATCATCTTAGAGGTACAACAACTCCTGTATGCCAGAGTTGGCTAAATTTAGGAGATTCAGTTAACTGAGTCAAGTTGAGTGAATTCGAGTTAAGCTATAATTTGGGAAAAGTAAAATTTAGAGTGTGTGTGGATATGAATTTATTATAGGCGAGGCACTAGTTAAAAAGGTTTAAATACCCCTCACCAGGTTCGTTGTTATAATCAAGTTTGTGTGATCAATAGAATCTCAGTAGCTGATATTGTTTTGTGTGTATCAATTTTTGCACTTCTCCTCTCTACCTTTACAACATTAGCATCATCTTGGAAAGGAACCTCTCATGAACTGTGGAGGCCGTCGTGATGAAACCTAGATAGGAGATCGCCAGTAGTGATCCCTACAAACATGATCTACTCTCCAGATTCATGGCTCTTGCCAATATACAAGTTAATCTGCCATAACGAAATGCCCATCATTTTGAAGAATTTATTTGAGCTGTTAATTTTTCAAATTGTTATATGCACTACTTTCTAGGTTTTGAGGTGTGGAAAATGCTTGGTGAGGTTTTCCTTTCATAAGGAAAATACATTATGAAGTTGTTGGAAATATTTGGAATGACTAAATGCAAATCCATGGCTACACCGTTGGAAGTGAACTTCAAGAAATTATGTGAAGAAGTTGTAGGAACCGATTTGCCAAATCGATCTGAGTATAAAAAGCTAATTGGGGCTTTGATGTTCTTTGTGAACACCCATCTAGACATATGCCATGCAGTAAATCACATTGATTCAATTCATGATCGATCCCCTCCATTCACATTGGATCGCTTCCAAACACATATTGAGATATTTGCATGGGAAAATCACACTTGGTATGAGATATTCTGCTGAAGATGTTCAACTTCATGGATACACTGATGTTGACTGGGTAAGAAATGTTATCAACAGAAAGAGTACATCTAGGTGTTTCTTTAGCCTTGGATCTACCATGATATCCTATATGAGAAGGAAACACAAATTTGTAGCATTGAACATTGACAAAGCAGAATACATTTCCGCTAGCATGGCTAGCTGCAAAGTAGTTTGGTTGAAGAAGCTCTTTGGAGAGCTATTTGAGCAAGTCCTCGACACTACAATGATATATTGTCACAACAAGGGTGGGATCCATTTGGCAGAGAATCCCATGTTTCATGAAAAGTCCAAGCACATTGAGATTCGATATCACTTTATTTGAGACATCATGCAAAGAGGAGCGGTTAGAATCCATCACATTTCGACAAATGAGTAGATTATAGATATTCTCACAAAGGCTTACTGAAAGGAAAGCTCTTAACCTTTAGAGAGAAGTTTGTACTGATTGATGTGGCCCCTTTGGATAAGGGGTAGTGCTAATCGGGGACACTGAGCCAACTCTTCCCACACTGTTTGAGCTCCCAGGATGAGGAATTGAGATAGAGGGCTCCTGGGGTTGAGTTATCTTTGGACAATAGTGTACTCCCCTATCTATTACCCAAAGGGTTGGAGATGCTACTTCCCTATCTTCATAGTGTCGGATATGCTGCTCCTTTATTTGGTCTATGCAGAGTATACCCCAGTTGGAACCATACTCTCAAGCAAGGCTTGTTGGGAATATTGCTGCCCATTTGGCCAATGGGTTGAGAGTGTACTTGGGGTGTATAACCAAAGTTCATTATGATGTAGGGGTTCTACCACGATTATTGAGGGTCATTAATGAAAATACCGGTAGACAATATGATTTGGTTGAAATTTTCTCCCCTTTTAACATTCTGGGTTGAGAATGAGCTCTCTGATGAGATTCCAATGTCGAAGATGTGCTTCCCAGTATGATTAAGTTATCATATTTCTTCGTATGCATGGAATCTATTTCTCCCTGTTTCTTATTTTTTTAGATCCGACAAACTTTCAGCAGATAGATTTGAGTAGAGACAACCAAGCATGAAGACAACATGACAGGATGATGCGATGGTCAACAAACATATATTGGCAAGTGGAATTCTTCCTAGTTGAGAGAAATTGTTAATTTGTTAAAGTAGGGTAAAATTCCACCTTGTAAAGCTCAAATGACCGAGATGATGATTGCATTAAATTCCCCTTTTCGAGAGGACCGAAATCGACTTAAAGAACACCCTATTTGGACAAGAGGAAGTTGATTTTTGAATTATTTTATCCACTCATGTGTAATGGAATGGGTCGGCCCTAAGCACATGTGAAATTGGTTAGGTCAACCTTTACCCCAAGTGGACCCTCATGGATGCCTATAAATAGAAGATACCTCAAGCTCATTTCAACATGTTGATCAAGAAACTCTTCTTTTTTCTTAGTTCACAGAGGTATGAGGGAGGAAGTTCATGCAAGGCTCTGAAATCATAGGGGTGAAGCTCGCACAGATTGACGGTTTTGGTTTCTTGGACGCAGACACATAGCTAAGCTTTTCCATCCCCAAATGCACACACAGAGTGGCTAAGGGAGCATACATTAAGTCTTGAATGCTAGCACAAAAGCCTTAAGGGAGTGTCCAAGATCTCTGAAGTAGATTAGATGGTGTTGATCCCTGGATGCTCAAATAGAGTGGTCAATGGAGCATCCAGGTAGTCCTGAATGCATGTACAAAAACTACAGAGAGCGTCTAGGGGTTTGGAGTAGATTTAAGTGAGTTTGACGTTGGATTCATGCATACAATCTTCCTAAGCGTGTCTAGGTAGACACAGATACCCTCACAAAGTGGCTGAGGGAGCGTCCACGGAGTTTCAAATGCATGCAGTCAATCTTGTTGGGAAAGTCCTGGATTTTAATCTAGGGTTTCGCAGTTTCCTTCAGTTGGTTTTACTGATATGCTGGATCAAAGGTTTCTATGTGTTGTCTCTTATGGTTGTGTTGTTCTCCTATTTATCATTGCATATATTGCTTTATCTTCATTTACAAAGTATGATTGGATACATTTGAAATTGGGTAAAGTAATTGTTACAGCATAGAACCAGCTGAAAAATTAACATGAAACTCCAATCAGTTTCTTTTTGTCCCGTAGAGACACCACCTTGACTACACTAACGTGGTTCTTCTGGCTCCTCAACTCACATCCCCATGTTCAAGAAGAAATACACAAAGAGACAACACGTCTCATGGCCATCAAACCTAGAGCCAAGCGGGAAGGAAATCCCTTGGTATTTTCATACGAGGATATGCAAAGCATGCATTACCTACGCGCTTTAATATGTGAATCCATGAGACTTTATCCGTCGGCCGTCCTGGACTCCAGACACGCCCTACACAATGATGTTCTGCTCAACGTGATTTTCGTGGGCAAAGGAAATCGGGTGACTTATCATTCGTATGCCATGCGTCAAATGGACGCCATCAGTGGGCGCCAGACTGTCTGCAATTGAAGCCCGAATGGTAGGTGAACGAGGATGGCCATGTCGTCTCGCAGAGTCCATTCAAGTTCGGAGTCTTCCATGGCCGCTGGCGGACTTGTCTGGGCAAAGAAATGGCGTTTATTTAAAGGAAATATGTTGTGACGACTGTGATTTCCATGTTCATATTGCAGCAGCCCTTGAGTATTCTCCTACGGCAGCTCCAAAGCTCATTCACACCTTGACTGCATGCATCAAAGGGGGCTTTTCGGTCGTCGTTGAAAAAGAAGAGGTGGGCATTATATCATAGAATCAGCACGTCTTTAACTTTCACAGATGCTGTTCCCATTGTAACTTCGTTGTGGTTCAGTCCACAAAGACGAAGAGAGGCAATCAAACCATAATTTTACATTTTATTTAACATATTTTTCTTTGCCACGTTAAATTTTTTGCAGGGTTGACATTATAGTGTATAATCGGTCACTGTATTCTATAATTGGTCTAAGTTTTGTAACTTCACTTGCTGTACTATCTGGGTTGGCACAACTTATGTGTAGTCTAGAGTTCACCTATGTTTCTTAACAACTAATATTGTCCTATCTAGGTTGGCGTAATTTATGTGTTTTAAGATGTCAATGACTTATTAATATAGGGATAAACATTGTAAACGATTGTAGGACTTGCTTATCATTTCCATGAAAAAAGATGACAGGAAAAAATGTATGTGGGTTTAATGAAATTTCCAAGTTTGACTATGACAAATATTTAGTCAAACACATCGTGAACATGTCATTTATAGTTCATAAATGCATATCTAATCAGAAGGGTTTGATATTTATTTGAATCATTAAGAATGTTTAATGCCTTTTTACAATAGCTATAATAACATCTATTAGGCCATGCATTCAATAACCATTCATTTATCAATCAAATATGTTAAGAGCCATAACTAGAATCTATCATGAAACCAAGTTTATAACCATCATATAACTAAAATAATAACAATAATAGAACAATCATCAAAGCCACATAATAAAAAGTGTATATATTGATGAAATACAAGATAAAAAAAAATCTTATTAACATATGCAAACGCAAACCAAGTGAGGGACTTATACATATCACTTGACTATGAATTGAGTTGAACCAAATTTCTCTTCCAACCAATTACCCCTGTGCCCTATTCCAAGCGTGAATGTGGGATCTCATGGAATAAACAAAGAAAAATTAAACTAGGGCTTCCAAAAGCCAAATCACCTCAACCCTCAACCAGTGATTCCACCTCGCAGTAGGACATCACTAACCATCACTAGACAGGTATCTACATAAGTTGTCCAAGGCTCCAAAGAATTTGTTCCAACCTAGCTCCAAAACTAGTAACTCAACCCATAGTTACCGCAGGGCTCTACAATGTTTATCCAACCAAGGCTCCATGAATAGTAACTCAACCCACCAAGGGCTCCATAATGTTTGTCCAATCAAGGCTTCCACGACTAGTAACTCAACCTAAGTTGTTCTAGGGCTTCGGTGTTCGAGAGTGCTTGTCCAACTAATGCTTCAGTAGCTAGTAACTCAACCCACAACCATAAGGAACATGAGCATCAATCAAAAACAATCAAGTGAGAAACTCGCAACACCATGGCTATCCAGGAAATGACAAGGCTAGGCAAAACCATTGTCAATCCAAACAATCCTCCATGTCAATGATAGATCATAACCAAATAACCACATGCATATACCATACACGCCAAAACTGGCAAGGAAATCATACATGCAACTCGATACTTACAAAGAAATCCAGTTATAGTTGTTGATCCCGCTATCCCCTTATGCTTTCCTGCTATTTCTTTGCCTTCTTTTCCAAATTCAATGGAAACTAGAGTGCTCAAAGCACGCTCCAACACTTCTCTAAATATGTAAGAGTATGAGAAAGAGAATATAATGAGAATGCCAAAGACTGGACTCACAAAAAGTTGTGAATTGATTTTAAAAGCCTTTTTATCATTGAGACCTCTATTTCTTTATTTTCCTCTATTTTTCCTTCAATTTTCCTTACATGCAATTTTGTGACATTTCACCTTCCTTTTCTCCTATTTTCATTTATTTCATAAATAAATCTCAATAAATTCCTTTTTGTGTTTATCATTACCTTTACCAATCTCCATCATTATTTTTTTCCAACATTAAATTGAATAAATCTATTATGTAAAAAACCAAAAACCATTATTGAAACTACAAATTAATAAGATAATTTATGACATGAAAGTAAGTTTGAAACCTTGGGCTCAAAAGCCTTCAACCTTTGACATTTTTGTAAATTTTTCCATAATATATACATTAAAAATAAGAAGATTCAAAAGGTTGAAATAGATTATTTTTTCTCATACCATTCTCAAGAGAAACTGTAAATTTATCTCACATATATGCATTAAATACATAAAAATTCACAAAAGATAAAATAGACAATGTTCTTTTGATCACATCCTTTAAAAAACAAGTTATGACCATAAAGGCACTCCATTACCAATTGCTCTCCATACACATGTAAAACCAAAGTAATAATTGATTGTTTAATGCTATAACTAAAAAATAAATAATGTTCAATGCATTCCTTGCCTACGAATAAAAGCCCTGGTGGCTAGGTAGGCATCCCGTTTTTTATATCTACCACAGGATCAAAAGAGATTATCCACGAGATTAAGGCTTCTGTGATAAGATGTTTTAAGATCATGATTTCAAATCTTTCTTTGATATCATAATTATCTCACTTTTAATCTTCATCCATAATTAGTTTTAGTATTAAAAATTAAAACAAACACTCTTAGGTGTAAGAATTTTTCAAACACTTATTGTGTATGTGTTTTTGCAAAAACTTGGTAACGATGAGCTAAAAGTTGAACCTACCTTTTCCTGAGCTTTGGAGTACTTCATCTTTCCCAACCAACATTGATATTGTACCTTCGGTTTTCTCATCCATAATTAGATGCTTCATCTAAAAAACATGTTTATAAATACTCACGACGCCAATATTCATAAGGACTAAGGTCACAAAATAAAGAAAAATAATAATATCATTCCCATGAAACTTATAAAAATGATAGTATTCATGATGTTTAAGACTATACAAGATTTTAAAATAAAAATAAAAAACTAATATCATGATTATCATTTTATTTCTTATATTTTTCTTTAGACAAGTCTATTGAGAGGGAAGAGTTCCCTAGATCATAGCAAAAAAAATTCAACAAATTTTGCCCAAACAGTATTTAAATCATGTTTTGATGTGGAAATGGATTCACAGCTATCAAAAACTTTTAAGGTACTCAAAATTTTGAAGTTTAACAACTATAATATGGATTTAAAAAAATTACTACCAAAATTTATCAAAATATTGTCAAAATTTTCATAATTTTCAAAGAAAAAAC
>APFE030895010.1:35178-58696 GCA_000404065.3 Pinus taeda
TCCCACATTACCAGGTTTATTGTTTTACAATTATTTTCAAGACCAAAATAAGATTTCCACCCCCCATTAATCGTTTTCTCAATGCTATGGTTCCAGTTGAGCTTGTGATGAATATCAATTCCTAGGTACATGGACAAGCTGCCTACAAATATTTCACATTCAGTATTACTTATAAATTAAAATACTTTTATATTAACTTTTAATAGAAATACAATAACTAAAACATATATATTCTTAAGCCTTGTTGTGAGAAAATATTTATTATAGTAAAAAGAAGTCAGAAAAAAAATAATGTTTGACTATAAAAATAATATTCAATGGCTATACTTAAAAGTAAAAAATTTCAATTCAATATGAAATTCATTCAATTTTAAATATAAAATTAATATGTGGCATTTAAAAGTTCTTAATAATAAGTAAAAAAAATTAAGCTGGGTTATCAATAAAATATTTCAGCATTCATATTAAATATAATGTTTTAGAGGGAGAAATCTTTGTGTATATTATTTAAAGCATATGAAAACAAAAATATTATGGTTGAAATATTTCAAACAATCTTGTTATTTTAAATTTTGATTTTTCCTTGGGTATATTTGGTGGTTAAATTTTTTTTATTTTCCATCAAAACTTTTTTCAAAATTGAAATGCAAACTATGTAGTCTATAATAGGGGAATTTTCAACAAATGAAATTTAAATAATGACATATTGCAAATTAAAATTATTATATATTATATAATATATTATATAATATATATATATATATAATAAATAAATAAATAACTGGTTAATCAATTAAATAGGAAACAATAAAAATCCTAAAATAGAGTTTTTTTTAGTTTGAATTTAAATTAATTTACTCACTACTCTATAATTATAATTTATACCAGTATTAAATCACGGTCATGAAACTAGTTACTTCCTATTTTTATTATTAGAAAATGGATTAAAAGTTTTGGTGAGCTACATCCGTTTCTCAACCCGCAAATTTGTGAGATAATAGTTTGGTTAGCACATATGTTAATAAATTTTAATATTTAATATAATCTTATAGGCTTTCCCTTCATTTTTTATTCAATGAATTAGTCACGGATTATTATACATAAAGAACCATTTGTATTTTTCACAATGGATAACATGTATATATACAGAAGTAGATGGGTATACAATTATAAAATTCCATAAAAGTGTTTTATATAGTTGAATAAATTTAATGATCATATTATTAATAATAATAATTAATTTTAAAGTTATGATGATTATTAAATACTAAATATATATTAAAATAAGATATTTACCATTTAACTAACAAAATGATATAAATTATATAAATTTAAGGTTGTAATAATTAAAATTATGTTATTTTCCTCTTAACAATTAATATATTTCATATATTTAAACCGGAGAAATAATAAAATATATTAACCTTTAAAATTTATTTAAATATATAATTCAGAGTTTCGTGGACAACGGGCAAGGCAGGCGCATTCGTGCTTCCCGGTGCCCGGTGTAGTAAGCCTGCTGTCAAAATCTTGGTCCGACACGAAAATAAAGCTAATGTACACGGGTGACGGTGCGGTATCGCTTCTCAAAGATTGCCGCACGTGAAATCCGTGCTGGATACAATTCGCTTAGCGAATCGAGAACGTAACCAGAGCCAGTCGGTTTGATTCGATTAAGAAACCGTGGCTTTTAAAATCCCTAATCCTGCCCTTCGTGATAAAAGGGGCAAGCTTCTTGTTGCGAGTGCAAACTTCATGGAGGAATCTTTAGTTTTAACCTCCTCGCAGATCCAGAGGACGGATCTTATATTAATGTTCTTCTTCTTTGTATTGGCCATTTTGATGCCACTGGTGTTTTATTTGGTATTTCTGTACATTAAGCGAGAACTTACATCATGCAGAACGGTGAACGACGGACCCAGACGGTATCCGGTTGTGGGTTCGCTGTTTGCATTTTGGAGGAATCGAAGCAGGCAATTAGAATGGTACGCCCAGATGCTTTCAGAATCCCCCACGCAGACCATCGTGGTGGAGCGATTCGGATGCGTTCGAACAGTTGTGACGGCGAATCCGGAGAATGTAGAGCACATGCTGAAGACGCGGTTCGACAATTATCCCAAGGGCGAGCCTTTCACGGCCATTCTCCACGATCTGTTGGGGAATGGTATCTTCAATTCTGATGGGGACGCCTGGAAATTGCAGCGGAAGGTCGCCAGCTACGAGTTCAATAACCACTCTATCCGCAATTTCGTTCTACATGTTGTGGAGGCTGTCACGGATCGACTCTTGCCAATTCTAGAGGAGGCGAGCGAGCGGGGTAGTTGCTTGGATTTGCAGGACATTCTGCAGCGTTTCGCCTTTGACAATATATGCAAAGTTGCGTTCGGGGTCGATCCGACGTTTCTCGATGGAAGCCTTCCTGTTTCGGAATTGTCGCAGGCTTTCGATTTCGCTACGGAGCTGAGCGCTCGGAGGTCCACTGAGCCGATCTCGTTGGTGTGGAAGATAAAGAGAATCCTTAACGTCGGCTCAGAAAGGCGCCTCTCACGAGCGGTAGAGGCCGTACACCAATTCGCAATGGATGTTATTCTGCAACGCAGACAGGAGATCGCTAGCGGCTCTCCCTGCAAACAGGATCTGCTCTCCAGATTCATGGGGCTCGCCAATGTACAAGCAGATCTGCCAGAGCGAAACGCCTACATTTCCGAAGAATTTCTTCGAGACTCCATCATCAGTTTCGTTTTGGCCGGCAGAGACACCAACTCGGCTGCACTAACGTGGTTCTTCTGGCTCCTCACCTCACATCCCCATGCTGAAGAAGCAATATACAAAGAGACAACGCGTCTCATGGCCGTCAAACCGAGAGACAAAACGGAAGGAAATCCCCTGGTATTTTCATACGAGGATCTGCAAAGCATGCATTACCTACACGCTTCAATCTGCGAATCGATGAGACTTTATCCACCGGTCCTCTTGGACTCCAGACACGCCCTCCACAACGACGTTCTGCCCGACGGGACTTTCGTGGGCAAAGGCAATCGGGTGACTTATCATCCGTACGCCATGGGTAGAATGGACGCCATTTGGGGCGCCGACTGTCTGCAATTCAAGCCCGAAAGGTGGGTGAACGAGCATAGCCATTTCGTCCCGCAGAGTCCATTCAAGTTCGCAGTCTTCCATGGAGGCCCGCGGACCTGTCTGGGCAAAGACATGGCGTTTATTCAGATGAAATATGTTGCAGCGACTGTGATTTCCATGTTCAGATTGCGACGGCCTGCTGAGTATTCTGCTGCGGGAGCTCCAAAGCTCATTCACTGCTTGACTGCGCGCATGAAGGGGGGTTTTCCCGTTGTTGTCGAAAAAAGGGAGGTGGGCTTTATATCATAGCAGTAGCGCTTCAACTTTCACTGTTCTTGTTCCCTTTGTAACTTCGCTATGGTTCAGCCCCCAAACCCCCCAACACAAGGAGGAGGCAATCGAACCTTAGTTTTACATTTTCTTCCACATCTTCTTCTTTGCTGCGTCAATTTTTTTGTAGGGTTGACACTATAGTGTCTAATCCGCCACTGTAGTCTACAATCGGCCTAAGTTTCTTAACTTCAATTACTGTAATATTTGGGTTGGCACTTCTGTGTTTTACGATATCAGTAACTTATTAATGTACGGATGAACATTGGAAACGAATGCTGCACTTGCTGATCGTTTACACGGAGAAAGATGGTTTAACGAATTTTCGCTGTACTCATTACAAATTAGCTTGTCATTTTTGTTTGGAATGAAAATTTTAAATTAGTGTTTTTAATCTTTTATTTGTTTTTTATTTTGAATTTTTATTTAGGGTGAACATGAAAAGAAGAGTTATTATGAACTTCACTTCCTAGATCATATTAAGGAAATGGAGTCTACAAGCATGAAATTTTAATGACTTTCCTCACATTTATAGGGCCCACATTTATAGGGTCGGCAGGATCTAAACAACTACTCCAAGTGCCCAAACCCTCATAAAACTTTCATGATCTAAACCACTACTCCAAGTGCCCATACCATGATGAAACTTTAATGACCTTCCTCAAGAGCTATAGGACCCACAGGAGCTAAACAACCACTCCAAGTGCCCAAATCCTCATATACTTGCATTTCGAGTGATTTG
Organism: Pinus taeda; assembly: GCA_000404065.3. NCBI lineage: Eukaryota > Viridiplantae > Streptophyta > Pinopsida > Pinales > Pinaceae > Pinus > Pinus taeda. The sequence continues at coordinate 39,329 of APFE030895010.1, forward strand.
TACTCAAGTCACTTGTATAAAAGGACAAGCCAACAACTATGACCCTCCAATCACATGGATAACCTTGTGTCCCAACGATTACAGTCTAGATTTTCCAATTCTGAGCATGCGACCCCAAAATTTGAGCAACGTTTTGAGGGCCACTATCCAAACCTCTGCTGAGAGCTTGTTAAAACTTTCTAGAATGATGAATGACACAAGAACAAAGCCACTAATGCAAAACTTAGTAAAAAAAATGATCTATATAGGCCGACAAGCCAATGACTATGACCCTCCAATTGCATGGATAACCTTGTGTCCCAACCACTGTAGTCTAGATTTTCCAGTTCTAAGCATGCGACCCCAAACTTTGAGCGACTTTTTGAGGGCTACTATCCAAACCTCTATTGAGAGCTTGATAAAACTTTCTAGAATGATGAATGACACAAGAACAAAGCCATTAATGCAGAACTTAGTAAAAAAAAAATGACCTATATAGGTCGACAAGCCAATGACTATGACCTTCCAATCACATGGATAACCTTGTGTCCCAGCAACTGCAGTCCAGATTTTCCAGTTCTGAGCATGCGACCCCAAAATTTGAGCGAATTTTTTAGGGGTACTATCCAAACCTCTACTGAGAGCTTGATAAAACTTTCTAGAATGATGAATGACACAAGAACAAAGCCATTAATGCAAAATTAGTAAAAAAAAACTGACCTATATAGGCCTAACCATGACAGAATTTTCATCAAACACATTATGAACATGTAATCTACAAATCATAAATGCATATATAATCATAGGGGTTTGATACTTATCTGAGAATCATCAACAAGTTCTAATGCCCTCTCATAATGGCTGCAATACCATCTATTAGGTCATGCATTCAATAACCATTCATTTACCAATCAAACATGTTAAGAGCCATAACTAGAATCTATCATGAAACCAAGCTTATAAATATCATATAACCACAATAATAACGATAATAGAACAACCATCAAAGCCACATAATAACAAGTGCAAATATTCATAAAAGTGCAAGAGGAAAAGAATTCTTATTAACATATGCAAAAGTCAACCAAGTCAATGTCTTCCACGTACCACCTGACCATAAATTGGGCTAAAACAAATATCTCTTTCAGCCAAACACCCTCATGCCATATTCCAACCATGAATGTAGGATTTCATGAAATAAACCAAGAAAAACCAAACGAGACTTCCAAAGGCCAAACCAGCTAACCCTTCCACCTCACGCTGTGACATCACTAACCGTCATCATATTGGTCTCTACCCAAGGTGTCCATGATTCTAGAGTGTTTGTTCCAACCCAACTCCACGACTAGTAACTCAACCTACCAAGGGCTCCAAAGCAGAGTTTGTCCAACCATGGCTCAAAGACTAGTAACTCAACCTACCAAGGGCTCCAAAGCAGAGTTTGTCCAACCATGGCTCAAAGACTAGTAACTCAACCTACCAAGGGCTCCAAAGTGTTTGTCCAACCAAGGCTTCCACAACTAGTAACTCAACCCAAGTTGTTCCAGGGCTTCAAGAGGGTTTGTCCAACCAAGGCTCCAGGAAATAGTAACTCAACCCATGACCATGAAGAACATGAGCACCAATCACAAATAATCAAGTGGGAAAACCACTATCAATCCAAGAATCCTCCATATAAATCACAAGGCTAGACAAAACCACTATCAATCCAAAAATCCTCCACGTAAATGACAAATGATAACCAAATAATCACATGAATATACCATATATTCCAAAACTAGCAATAAAATCTTACATGAAACTCTATACTTGGAAATCAATCCAATTGTAGTTGTTGATCTCGCTATCCCCTTGTGCTTTCCTGCTTTTCGTGTGCCTTCTTTTCTATATCCAATGAAAACTAGAGTGCTCCAAACATGCTCCAACAATGCTCCAAGATTTCTTTAAGCATGTAAGAGCAGGAGAGAGAGAGAATAGAATAAGAGTGCCAAAGACTGAACTGATAATTCTTAAGCTTTTTTATCATTGAGACCTCTATTTTCCCTTTATTTTTCATCACATGCAAATTTGTGATCCTTCACCTCCTTTCCTCTTCTTTTCATTTATTTCGTAAATAAATACCAATAAATGCTTCTTTGCATTTGCCATTTCCTTTGTCAATTTCCATAACCATAAATTAATCACAAGTAATAAATATCACTATATATTTGCACAAGTAAATAATAGATTCTTTTATTTAGAACTTTAGTAAATTTAAAATTTTATCATTAAAAATATATATAAAAAAAACTATTTATAAGAATTCAAGTTTCATTTTAATTAAAAAAATCCTATTTATAAAAATTCAACTTTCATTTTAATTTGCAATTTATGCTAATGTATCACGGAATTTAGGCTAGAAATGATTATGCATATTCATCCATTTAAAATCGCAAGGCAAATGTTCTTTTAATATCATATTTTTATCCAAAACCTTTAATTTTTATAGGTATACTTTTCTATAGGTGCATAAGAACTTTATTAATTGACTCTGTAGGAATTTGTTTTTCCACAGAAAAATGAAAATTATATTTTTATGTGCATATATATGCATATTTTTTTATAAATATTTTTATTGAAAAATATCAATTTTTTAATAATATTATGATAATAAACAAATTTGAGACCAATTTTTTCTATTATAATTAAAAAAATTTAAATATTGAATAGGAAAGAAATTTTTGGAATATAAATATACATTACAAAATTTAAATATTGAATAGGAAAGAAATTTTTGGAATATAAATATACATTACAATGTTTTGTCAACTTAAATAAAGCTATTATATAGAATGCAAAAACCAATATTAAATCTACAAATTAATAAGGATTAGTGATAACATGAAAGTAGGTTTGAAACCTTTGGCTCAAAGGCCTTTTTACTTTTGACATCTTTATAAATTTATCATTTTATGTGCATGAGATATAGAAAGATTCATGTTCTTCCAATAATATCCCTAAGAGAAACAAGTTTTGAGGATGAAGGCACTCAATTACTAATTGCTTGTCCATACAATTGTAAAATCATTGCTCCTCCATACAATGGTAAAATCAAAGAAATAATGGATTATTTTGAGGATGAAGGCACTCAATTACTAATTGCTTGTCCATGCAATTGTAAAATCATTGCTCCTCCATACAATGGTGAAATCAAAGAAATAATGGATTGTTTTTAATGCTATAACTCGAAAATAAACCATGTTCAATGACTTCTTTAATGCCTAACAATGGAAGCCCGTGTTGTTACATAGGGATCCCGTACATGAGTTTGAATTCGTATTTTATATCTACCACATGATCAATGGAGATTACCCACGAGATTAAGGCTTCTGTGGTAAGATATCTTAAGATATCATAAGCACCTCAACTTTAATCCTTATCGATAACGAGTGTTATTAGTATTATAAATTAAACCAAACACTTTTATGTGTGAGTTTTTCAAACACTTATTATGTAAATGTTTTTTTAATATTTTTTGTTTTTTTTAGTTTTTATGAACTAAACGTTGAACTTATTTTTTAATAAGTTTTGTTATTTTTTAATAAGTTTTGGAGTAAAATAATAGGTTATTTTGAGTTTTTTTCTCACAATCAATATTAATATTGTGATTTAGGGTTTCCTCATATATAATTGGATACTTCATTTAATAAAACATGTTTATAAAAACTCATAAGATCAATATTCATAATGACTAAAGTCTCTCATAAAACTTATGAAATGACAATATTCATAATATCTATAACCATATAAAATTTCAAAATAAAAAATCTAATAATATCACTATCACTTCATTTTTTATATTTTTTTTCACCATAATCATATCTATTTAAACCATTTTCCACCCCTTTTATTACTTTCTATAACCTCTACATAAAACTTATGAAATGACAATATTCATAATATCTATAACCATATAAAATTTCAAAATAAAAAATCTAATAATATCACTATCACTTCATTTCTTATATTTTTTTTCACGATAATTGTCATATCTATTTTAACCATTTTCCACCACTTTTATTACTTTCCATAACTTCTACATAAAACTTATGAAATGACAATATTCATGATATCTATAACCATATAAAATTTCAAAATAACAAATCTAATAATATCACTATCACTTCGTTTCTTATATTTTTTTTCACTATAATTGTCATATTTATTTAAACCATTTTCCACCACTTTTATTACTTTCCATAACTTCTCCTACACGTAAAAATTAAAAATATTTATGAATAATATAATATTCATTTTCAAATATTATCTCAAAATGAAAATAAAAATATCTCTTACCCTTCTCCATTCCACTCACCATTGCTATCCAATTCTCTTCATAATATCTCCCCTCTTCCTTACCACCACATTCACTTATCATTGTTATCCAACCCTCTTCATATATGTCCTTTCCTTTTACGGAATACACAGTGATTGTATAATTTTGCGAAAGGACAAATTGGAATATATATAATTTTAAATAGTTTTATTTGGTAAAAATATTTATAATTTTATATAAGAATATATTTATAAATTATTATTATAAATAAATTTTATAAGATAAATATAAATAATATTAAAAGAATTAATTTTTTATTAAATTTTATGAAAGAAATATTATAAAAAGTTTATTTTCATATTTGATTATTAATAAAAATATAAACTTTAATTTTGGAAAATATTTTTTATATTTTTTGATAAGATTATAATGTCAAGGTTTTATTGCAATTTTCATTTTAAATTAAAATGTCATGTAAATATTTACTTCATAGATTTATTAGTACAATTTCTAGATATAGTTGTAATATTATTACTATGAATTTTAGATATCTAGATAATGATTTTTTTACTGTTAAGGTTTTTTTGGCAAAACTACCAAAATTTAAAATCTCTAAAAATAACCCATACTCAAGTAAATAACAAATTTGTCTGGTTACCTTGAGTGGTTAGACAAAACAATTATTAGCTTCTCAACCTAGAGTTAAATCTTACTAGTGATATGATCAACTTTGATGCTTTCTTTATTGGAAAATGAACGGCTATAGAGTTGTCCTTATGGAGCAGAAAAATAGAGTTGTCCTTATGGCGCAGAAAAATCCAAAACTTAGATTAAATTGTTCCCTTCTTACAGCTATAGTCTAACAGTGACATGGTTTATCTTTTTTTTAGCATATTCTAATAAATTTTTATTCAAATAGCATAAGGATGTGTTGGAATCACAAGAGTGAGTTAGGAAGTGTGATGTTGGAATCACAAATTTGAGTTATGAAGTGTTAAAGAACTTCTTAGGGTGTTGAATCAATTTATGGATTCAAAAACATGTTAACATATTTTAGATACTAGAAAATCATTATCTCACCAAAAATTATACTTTTGGATTCAGCCTAAAAACCAAATCTTAGGATAATTAGAATGTGCACTTCTTATAGCCATTCTCTAATACTTTGGCCCTTTTTGGGGCATATTTTTTTGGTAGATTTTGTTTGATATCCAACATAGATGGGAAGAAATCACAAGTTTGAGTTATGAAATTTTCTGTGAAATCCAGCACAATGCCAAAAAATTACAATTTGCAAATATGAAGAGTGCACGATCCAAATTTCAAAAAAAATTTCCGGATCTATTTATACTTTCAAAAACACATTTTCCTAATCTATTACTTTTATATTCAAAAACACATTTTCTAATGTAATAATTTTTTTATAAAACATTTTTATAATAATTTTATCTAAAATCTATTAAAAATATATTAGAATCACAAATTAAAATTATGAAGTATATACATTAAAATGTCACATAATTTTTTTTTAAAATATTTTAAATAACGAAAAAACACTTTCACTTTATTAAAAATAAATAAAAATAACTCTAACCGATTAAGATATAAACTCCTTTGGGCAAAGCGAAAAAACAGTTGAACACGGCATGGATTTAAATAAAACGAAACCAAGTTGGACACGGAGAAAAAATTTATGTGCTAAACCTAATTTCCAACTTGTTCCTTTCAGAAATTTGTTTTCATTGTGATTGTGCGTTCCGAGGATTTGGACAAGAACGCACCAAAGTAAACGAAACCATATTTCCCCAGAGAAATTTCGTCGTCTTGCAAAGCTTGTAATAAGTATATGGCCAATCTTATACGGCGGTGCAGTTCAATATTCCTTAAACATTAGTCGGTGTAACTTTAAACGTTGACAAACATTTATACCTTATGTCATAATAATTTACTGGAACACTTTCCGCCCTTTTGCACGGTGGTTTTGTGGTATACGGCGGTGATGCAAGCAGCGGCGCTAGTATTATATGTCGTACAAAGGTGGCTAACTGCCAGTCTTCTAATGGAGTAGTCTAAATTACTGGAACACTTTCCGCCCTTTTGCACGGTCGTTTTCTGTTTGTAAATAAATTAATCGTGTAATTTTTTTTATTATACTTATTATACAAATTCCATTTTTGTTTCCAACCATTTTCTTTATCTTTCTAACATGTATAGTCTTTGGCATATCAAAGCGTCATCAGACAGACATGGACGCCATAAAAAAATTTAACCACTCCAATATTAATTTGATTGTCAAAATATTTGAAAATCAGCAATCGACATAAAAATGAACATATCAAAAACCATTCTAATAATTTAACCACTCCCCTATCAATTCGATTGTCAAATATTTAGAAAATCTGCCATCGACATAAAAATACCCATACCAAAAACCATTCTAATAAACTTCTACTTTTACCACCAAGGCTCTGCCTCTGATAAGAAGAATGAGGAGGATCCCGCCAAAATTACGAAAGGTACTAGCAGGATCCGGTACATAACTATTATTTTGCCAGTAGGAGAGGTAGATAAGGGTAAAAACAAAGTGGATTGTACTGGTGAGGTAGTTCTAAACTTCTAGGTACAGAGACAAACGCACATATTCCTTAGAAAGACACAACTATCCACCAATTCCTCCGGTATTATCGTTATCGATAATGATCGCAGATATCGATAATTGCGGTTTTAAATTGGTCAAATAACATCATAATTGGCGTTCGACGTATATTCATCATTTCAGATATTTTGGTGGGGAATTCTTGGCCCTCAATAAGTCCTCCTTTTGATTTAAATATATAAATAAACTTGGCTTGATCTAAATTTCTTAGGGTTGGAAAATCTATTTACATAGAATAAACTTGATCTGAGGCCTGAGAATCTATTTTGCTGATGCAGGTTTTATTATCGACTGCAGGTTTTATTTTGAAATACATAAATAAACTGTCTCATCTAAATTTCTTCTGGTTAGAAAATTTATTAATATAGAATAAACTTGATTTTAGAATTGATAATATATTTTGTTGACAATTTTTTAATGTAATCTTAATGTATTGTGTAGTATCTATTGTATTGTATATAGTTTGAGTGGGTTTAATAGTTAAGAGTATGTGTTTTCTTTTAAGAGGTCATACTATTCAAAACCAGAGGGGTAGAAAATATATGCCTTCGTAGAAAAAAGAAAACTATACCATCTAGAATTACATGTTGATGATTTGTAAAAAAAAAACTTTCTAGATCTTAGTAGTAACCTGAAAGTGGACTCATTAATGTTATTCAAGGAAAACTATGCCATCTAAAATTAAACAAACTCTTATCCAAACAAAAATAATTTTAAAACATAAATTAAATTACTCATAATATAAATATAAAAATCAATAAATTATTTTTCTAATTTTTATTACAAATTTAAAATTCATATAAAAGGTAATATATTTTTATAATTTTTTATAAATAATATATATTTAATTTTCATCTTCTTACAAAAATAATTTTCAATAATAAAAAAACCCTCCCTTTTCCAAAATTTAATCCTTTTAAAATTTCTTGATTTCAATTTATATAAGATAATGCCTTTTAAAATTTCTTGATTTCAATTGATATAAGTTTATCCTATAAGCCAGAAATCATTGAATTCACAAAATTACCCCATATAAATAAATAAATGTAACTTTATAAACTTCTTCATGATATATGTACCAGATAGAGCAGGGTTCATACTAGCTAAGGTAGAGAGGGGGCTTTTCTTGGGACATATAAGCATGGAGGACCCTCCGTTGTCAACCACTTGTCCATGTGAAAAAAAACCAAACTGATATCCTAATCTTTGTTCATATTATAATATGATAGCAACTGATGATCAGCAGTGACTTTATTTGAAAGCATAAGTCATTGCTAACCCACATGGATCTCTTGCATGAGCTAAGATTAGTGTTTTATCTATCATATAATTAAAATAATTGACTGTCACGATTACGGTTTACTTTACAGGAGAATTCAAAATCATGATATAAAATCTTGTTTCTAAATCATCATCTTCTCACTTTAAAACTACTATAAATCATCATCTTCTTAATTTAAAACTACTCTATAATGTTTTTGGTATTACACATCACATCAAAGTGTTCGGAAATATTTTTCCGAACACTTTTGGTAGCAAATTTGGAATCACTGATAGCCATACCCTCTCGCTTATCTAGTTTTTTTTTTTTGGGCTAAACTGTGAAGTATAATGGTATCCTACATTAATTTTTCTCATCCACATTTAGAAGCTTCACTGCAGACTTAGGCTTGTAAAAGCATGTTGCGGTGGCAACAAGCATCACAAGTATATTCGAATGAAATTTCAAACTATAAAAACACAGCACGATTGTTATCGTAACACTTTTCACGCTATTATCCATTGCATTTGACACATGTGCTTACCGTTTCTTAAACATTGATTAACTTTTATAACCATGAATGAAAAACGGAAAGCCGTAGTTTAAAGAGTTGTCAATGTGGCTTTAAAAAATATAGAAATTTAGACATGATTTTGATTAAATTGGACAAAATTTTTGTAAATTTGGATTATATGTGTAAAATATTAAGATTTTGGATGCCTTAGATATTTTTGATGAAACTCAATCCAATTCAAGCATTCCTACTACCTGTTTTTTGGAAACAAATTTGCCAAATTTTTCTATTTTCCTATTTCTAAAAACAACTTTCTTTCTATTATCTACTACACCCACCATATTCACTTTTCCCTGCAACTCTCTTCTCTTCAATCTTACACCCACCAGATTCACTTTTCCCTGCAACTCTCTTCTCTTCCATCTTTTAATTAAATTTTATTATAGTTGACATCATTCATGACCATCAAATTCCAAAATGTCTCCAAAATCCGTGAACTCAAACGTTTCTCCAAATATCACATAGGCTGTTTAAACTTCATTCTAAATATCTCTTAAAAAGCAGTTACTTATTTGTACATCACATGATACTTCTTTATATATTATAGGATGTTTGCAGTGTTATATAAGAGAACAATTAAAGATGATGACATTTTACCGGTGTATAAATATTCATTTTTCTTATACTCACCATATTCACATTTTTTTATAAATCTTTTTTTTTTATCTAACACTTTTTGCATTCTCTATTACACCCACCATATACACCTTTTTCTACAAATCTATTTTTTCAATCTTGCGATTAAATTTTATAAAAGTTAACTTAAGAGTTATATTATATGATGCTTCTTTATTCCGCCGTAAGGCGTTTCCATTTGAAATCAACTTTTCTCTTGGGTTACGTGTACATTTTTGAGCCTTTGATTTAAGTGTTAGACGATGAAACTAATCTCATCCATCCAATTGATTAGATGAGACCCGCAAATAGACAGTTGCTGGGCAGATGAAATGAAAAATTTGAATCGCTTGATAAATCCGGTCAGGTTTTCATAGTCGGCGATTGTGTGTATCTCAGGCCCGAGCAAGTACTGAATTCGACCTTGGAACCGGTGAAACTTCTGTTGGTTTAGAAGTTGTTGTTTTCGTTAGGGTTTCTAACTTCTTGTTCTTGTTAAGGTTTCTAACACTTTTGCCCCATTTTTTTTCGCAGGTCGCAAGAATTATGGAGATCGTGCTGCCTCTGTTCAATCGCTCTCACATTTGAATTCCTGGCAAAGATTGAATCCTGGATTATGGCATTAGTTGATCATTCAGCATTATAGCTATGTTTTTTATTCTTCCATCAAATATACCTCTAATAGTCTGGGTTTACTTTTCTTGAAGGTATTTGATACTTACGATGCAAGTATTGTAGATTTTCCTGAACCGTGAGGCACTCCTATCTCACCCTCCACTGTGCCTTGATCTACAGAAGAAACACGCTCAGTGTTATCCGACTGTTAGGGTTTTTAAAACTTTTGCCCCATTTTTTTTTGCAGGTCGCAAGAATTATGGAGACCGTGCTGCCTCTGTTCAATCGCTCTCACATTTGAATTCTTGGCAACGATTGAATCTTGGATTATGGCATTAGTTGATCATTCAGCATTATAGCTATGTTTTTATTCTTCCATCAAAAATACCTCTAATAGTCTGGGTGTTTCCTCAAACTTTTCATTGAAACAACTAACTAATGGGGAAATTTTCATTGTTAGCAAAGAATTTCCTTGGTGGACAGATTCTTCTGTTGAAAACAATTTTCTTATTCCTTTGTCTGTTTTAGAGATCTTTCATGGCCATGAAACAGATTTCTGTTTTAGTTTAGATAACAAAGAAGATGCAGCAAACGAGCAGAAGGGAATGTCGTTAAAATGCATTTTCTGAGAATGTTTATGAATGCTTGCTTTTTCAGCATGGACATAAATTTTTTCGGCCATATTTCCAATCTTTTTGTCTGTAGATGAGGTTCATTACATATGCTTATTGCATTTTTCATTGCCTACTAACACTGTCTTGGCAGAATACTCATTCCATGGCAATAGTAAATGGAGCCAACTACATTCCAGCTGTACAGACCTGTGATTTGCTGTTTTTTCTTGGAAATAACCCACAATGGAAATCTCAATCTGTCGATAGTTTGTCATCCACCTTAACAAGGGCAATATGGATGGTGCTATCAGGCAAGAGGTCGTTCAAACCCTCTTTTTATTCTTTAAGCACAAAGCAAATGTTTTCAAAGGAAGGAGGCAGCCGAATTCAATGCGCTGGAAAAAGCATTACAATTCCATCAGAATCAGAGGAAAACCCGGCAAATGTTTGGTTTGATTCTATGGAGAAGGAGGACCCTATGGCACAATTCAAGATGTCTGACTTTGAGCTGTGCAACCATGTTAGTATAGGACTTTCAGGCCGGGTAAGTAGCTTCGCTGCTATCGAAATAGCTCCCTTACTATTCATTACACATGCTTATTGCATTTTTCATTGCCTACTAACACATCAATGTCTTGGCAGAATACTCATTCCATGGCAATAGTAAATGGAGCCAACTACATTCCAGCTGTACAGACCTGTGATTTGCTGTTTTTTCTTGGAAATAACCCACAACGGAAATCTCAATCTGTCGATAGTTTGTCATCCACCTTAACAAAGGCAAGATGGATGGTGCTATCAGGCAAGAGGTCGTTCAAACCCTCTTTTTATTCTTTAAGCACAAAGAAAATGTTTTCAAAGGAAGGAGGCAGCCGAATTCAATGCACTGGAAAAAGCATTACAATTCCATCAGAATCAGAGGAAAACCCGGCAAATGTTTGGTTTGATTCTATGGAGAAAGAAGACCCTGTGGCACAATTCAAGATGTCTGACTTTGAGCTGTGCAACCATGTTAGTATAGGACTTTCAGGCTGGGTAAGTAGCTTCGCTACTATCGAAATAGCTCCCTTACTATTATGAATAAAAAGTATTCTTGAACTGACCTAGAAAGACATGGAGTCCGCATAATTTTATTGGGTTTACTTTTCTTGAAGGTATTTGATACTTACGATGCAAGTATTGTAGATTTTCCTGAAATGGGTCTCTGGTTTGGGTTGCCATGCAGAAAGATAAAGTGGTGTTCGAAGCTATTGTCAGAAATTCTGAGAGGTAAGTTGCTTTTAGTGACTTTATCTTATACCTTATCTGAAATATACTCCAAACTAGACACACATTTATATAACCCCTGACTCGAAAGATCTTAATGGATGTGAAGCCCTCTGAAAAATTCTAGAGTGGTATTACGGCAACTTATAGGGTCTCATGCGCAGAGCAGGGGTAGACGTGCTTTAGAGGTGAGCATTGCTATTATTTGTTTTTTTCTTAGTATTGTATTTAGTCAATTGCTTATTATACCTGGCTTGTTTTGTTATCCAGGTTCTGAGAAAACTTGCTCGTCGCCAGTTTATGTATCGTTCATATGCAACAAGAGTCCACGGATATATAATTCCATCTGGTGCTATGGATCAGTGCTCATTCACCATAGTGCATGGAGTAAGTCAATTGTAGTGCCCTTCAAATCTAGTAGTAGCAAGGAAAGCAGTAGGTTAGGACCTGGGTGCAACAAAGAATGGTGATTATGGAACTGGTTAATTGAGTTGTTGGATATTTGGTAACATAATTTATTTCCAAGACTATATATTAAGAAAGTGGCTTCTTCCAGAACAGTTGGTCTACTAAGGCCTTCCATGATACTTACTTATTATATTGTGACAGTACTATGGGAGCTACTCCCTGCACCATTGGCTGCTACTCACAGACTGGCTTCCAGCGCTGGAAGTTAAGCTTGCTTTAGATGAAGACTGTGCAAGAAGAGTGGGAGATGACACAGCTGGTGGACCTGCTGCATCTCGGCAATCAAGGCTTATCGGAAAGTTGATGAGAGACCTTTTAATTGGGGTAAAACTAATTTCATAACTATTTTGGTGTTTAGCCCGTAGATTGCTCTAGAGTTTACTTAGCTGAGATCTTTGACTGCTCATATCACCATTATGCCCAGGTGAACTATTTGCATAGCCATGGACTTGCACATACTGAGTTACGCCTGGAGAATGTTCATATAAGTTGTGTAGATAGACATGTCAAGGTAATTTCTAGTTACGCCGTAACCCCGATGAGGCCATTGCCTACGAAGCTGCATAGCAATGTAGACCAATTTTTCTTTTAAAGCACTTGTTTTGGTGGAACTGAATGCACCAAATATGTCAAATCTGAAGAGGATTTCGAGGATATCCACCATTCTAGGGTAACTTTGTTTACTACTTCATCAAAAAATGAACTCACTTTGATTTTGCAGGACCTGGTTGCAGATAATACTACCAGGATAAAATTTAAGAATTTTGTTTATAGGGTAATAAGGCATATTGGAGAAGTTTAGCCTCAGTCAGCCAACAAGGGTCCTAATGGAGTTTAGCATAATGGAGTTGGAATCAATGCTGGATGCTGTGGATCCTCAGTTAGCCAACAAGGGTGCTACTGGTTCCAGTAGAAGAAAATTTGATTTGAACAAACATGGTTTTTCACTCAAGTCAATTTCAAAAGAAAAAATAACTCTCTTTGGTCAAGAGAAATTATTTGGAATGTCTGGTATTGGAAGTAGAAGAGGCCACCTTTATGACAAGAATAGAAATTTTAGAACTATTTCAAGCACACATGGGAGTGTTTCTTATGGAAAGATGCAAAGGGCTGAAATTGCTAGATCTAATTGACTTTTCCATTACATTTGTTGCAACATCTTGTAGATATCTATCACGTCTTAAGATGAAATTTTGCGTCTTTGTCATTGAAACAAGCTTAAATATGCTATCAAATTGCTACCTCTTCCAAGAAGTATTTGATCTAATCTCTTGCAAGAAGTATTTGATCTCGCAAATTGCAGTGTTTGGAATATATTTATAGTTGCACAATAAATTGGGCTTAAACAAAATATATCCAATAAGGATTTAATATATATTATTGCTTATTTTTCAAACCTCCAAGAGCTTGCTTTATACGTCTGTGGGAATTGATGACACTAGATTTGAATCAGTCTCTGGTCAAAAGAAGGAATCAAATAATTTTTTTGGTTGTTGAAAGAGAGAAGTGATGTCACATTTTACAATATTAAAATAAAAGAATATGCCACTGTTTCTTTGAAAGCACTTGTTTTGGTGGAACTGAATGCACCAAATATGTCAAATCTGAAGAGGATTTCGAGGATATCCGCCATTCTAGGGTAATTTTGGTTACTACTTCATCAAAAAATGAACTCAGTATTTGATCTCGCAAATTGCAGTGTCTGGAATATATTTATATTTGCACTATATATTGGGCTTAAACAAAATATATCCAATAAGGATTTAATATATATTATTGCTTATGTTTCAAACCTCTAAGAGCTTGCTTTATACGTCTGTGGGAATTGATGACACTAGATTTGAATCAGTCTCTAGTCGACAGAAGGAATCAAATAATTTTTTTGGTTGTTGAAAGAGAGAAGTGATGTCACATTTTACAATATTAAAATAAAAGAATATGCCACTGTTTCTTTGAAAGCACTTGTTTTGGTGGAACTGAATGCACCAAATATGTCAAATCTAAAGAGGATTTCGAGGATATCCGCCATTCTAGGGTAATTTTGGTTACTACTTCATCAAAAAATGAACTCACTTTGATTTTGCAGGACCTGGTTGCAGATAATACTACCAGGATAAAACTTAAGGATTTTGTTTATAGGGTAATAAGGCATATTGGAGAAGTTTAGCCTCAAAATTGTGATGTTTCAGTTGGAGGCCAGCATGGTAATTAATAAAGTCACAAAGAAAATCCCCTGGCATACTTGTATCACCAAAGAAACAGGGTAAATGGGTCATTTTTGTGCACATGAGCTACAAAGTGAAAGTACATGGTCTCAATCCTTAATCACTAATATGATGAATTATTGGTACCTATACTACAGAAAATAAAAGCAATAATATTAGTTATTGCTCTTCGGGAGTTGGAAAGTTTGTTGATAATGCAATATAGAAAATAATATTAGTTATTACTCTTCAGGAATTGGACAGGTTTGTTGATAAATGAAACATAGAAAAGAGATGTCATATTAAAGCCTGCAGAAAATTGATGGAAAATTCAAGAAAGGATTCTATATCACATTGGGCAAATGAATGTTTTTTTCACTAGCACCAGATTGTTGCTTACTTAAGATTTAATACATTAAATCCCTCTATTTTCCATGGGTAGAATAAGGCTAAGGAAAATGAAATTTAATAATCAAAATTGCAAACCTCACAAGGCATGCTCAGAACGCCGGTGCCTAATATTCATAGAGTTATTTTTGAGCCCCGATCTTTGTAGCACAAAGTCAAAATCAAAAGCTCAAAATGTATGGCTTTCTCAATTGTAATGCAACCCTAGCCTAGCCATTGTAGAGGAACCAGATTTGTAAATGGTTAGTGTTTTATAGTCTGTCATAGGGTTTCACACACGGTTTCCCAGGTGCCAATATCAGCCCCAGGTATGTTTTAACTTTGTACAGGTCCCAAATTTTGTGCAAATTTCCTATGCATAGTTAGGCATTTGAAGTTAAATAGGTGATCTCTTCTGACCTCATATGGCTTAGAAAAGCCTAAAATTAGTCAATAATAATTGTCCAATTGTCTAAGCAAAACTGCATATAAACTGTAGCCAAGAATTATATTGACCTTATTAATAAAAGTCCTAAAATAGGGTTAAATACTCACAACGGTCATAGTGGTAAAGCTAGACATTAAAATGATTTTCAAACCTGTGTACAATGTTAACAGAGTTGGGAATTGTTCCTTAATCTTATTTTTGAAGGAAAAAGGTATTTAAACCTTTGTGCAATGTTAACACAATTCGGTTTTGTAGATCCTGATTCCTTAGGCCTCTATGTCAAAGTAAATTTGTCTGTAGTGTAAATAGAGAAGGCTCATATATAGGGTCATTTTATATACAGGGATTATCCACTGCACTTCATGCCTTCGCAAACCAACCCTTCCTGCTAGCTGCAGTACCAGTACGAGTGTTGAGAATGATCTGTCACGCATGAGATGTTGTCCTCTCACAGCAGAATCAATGTAAACAAGGTTTTTATGGTATGCAAAATGATATAGGAGTCCCACTGGTTCACGGGCAATCCTCACAACCAAAAACAAAATTTTGTATACAGTTAAGATATTGATAGATTCTTCACTGATCTTAACTGAGCTCAGAATTTATGTTGTGATCAGGATTTAGTTATAGAGATCATACCATGTATAGAATTCTGGTTTTGTAGAACACTTCCAGGGCTTGCATCACATTTTGAATTAGATTACATTCTGTCAACAATTGTGATTTGTAAACTTTACTGTTCGGTTGACAACCCACATGTCTGATAATCATTACCATGGAGGAAGATAAATGGTCCAAGATTCATGCCGGGACCTCTCAAGGGAATAATATCAACTCCATCACTTTGTATTACTGATAGTCACTAGACTCTGATAACCATTACCTTGGAAAAAGAGAGCAGTCTAGGATTCATGTTGGGACCTCACAAAGGAATAAGTCATTGAAGTGGAGGTTGGATTCACAATCACCGCATGGTACCTTCGTAAACAATGCCTAAGTTAATTTGGGCTGCCACAATTTGTAATACATTTTTATTTGGGAATTGAAATGGGTCAACATGGAATCAAGGTCTGAATCACTGATTCACATTTGTTGGAGAATGATAATATAGAAGGCAAACTGCCTACCACCACTGGAAGCTCATAAATAGCATCGAAGGTGTTTTGTCTGGAGGATTAATAGAAGTCAAACTCCCAACCAACACTAGAAGCTCATGTACTGCATCAAAGGTGGCTTATTTAACTATTGAATGCCTTCTTAACGTTCCAAAGTTTTCTACAGTTTCAATAGTTCCTAAAGTATAGTTTGCCATAAATTAGAAAGGAAACATGTGCTCTTGGGCATATGTTGTGTAGTGGCATTATGGCATCATCTTTGTTGTTCAAGTTTATGCTGTGTAAATAATTGAATTGTTTCCAGATTTTTTGTGCATTGACTATTGCAGCCTATAGATGCACCATAAAACAAGTTACAACAAATATAAAGCAGAAGAGTGTTTTGCCTTCACACAGCTGCTATTTAAACATCCAGCCAAAAAACCATGCCAAGCCCCAGACATCCATACAAGTTTGAAAAGAAATAGGGCTTTTTGATAACACAGTAAAGCTCAAGGAAAAAAATACTACCATATATTTCTAGATTTTCAGTCAATATATGGTAATATAAGATCATTTAGCATTCTGGAAGAAGATGAAGTCAAACATACCATATGAACTGCTAGAATCAACAAATGGGAAACTAATAATCACATAACTCTTACTTGTAGCATTTTGAGCATTAATGATCAAATGACTCACATCAGCAGTGCCAAAACACCAAAAGAAAAATGGGGCACACGTGTGTGAAAATAAAGCTATAACTGTGAGATTTGTTTGAGGGAACTTCACCAAATAAAGAGGAGGCTCCTAATATGTAGCCAAACACAACAATCAATTGAAATTCAAGTTGTTTAACATTTATGAATATCAAGCTGTCATCCTAAGATATAGCTGAGGAAGTTTTCACAAATAAAGATAACAACATAAGATGTGGCCAACAACATCAATCACTTCAAAAAATTGTTAGAGATGCTAGCACCTGTTGAGGCACCAATTCAAAATGTACATGCAGTCATCACCTTGCTTGCATTACTAGCCTAATCTTATGACCGTCTGGTCACTTCATTTGACATAGAGCCCAGATCGCCATATTAATGCAAGAGAAGACATGAAAGAAATATTCAAGGTTGATAACAAAAAACACAATTTTCTTTCAGCAAGTAGGAACAAGAAGTTCGAGAAAAGGGTTGTTGATCTGACACGAAAATGAGATTCACTTGCAATTATATTTTTTGTTGCTAAAATAGCCAGGTATAATTCATTTATTGCAGAAAGCAATGGCACCACACCAAAGGAGCATTGGAAAATGTTTTCAGTTGAAAAGAAGGATAAAGCAAATGTGGCAACATACTTCAGGTAGTTTGAGCTACTACTTACATCAATGCTCCACCGGTTGGTGCCCTTTCATTTTTTTGTGGTCATCCTTCCTAGCAAGCGTGTGAAAATTAATGTGCACCAAATTCCTCTCACAGAATTGAATATATTTGTACTCAAAATCTCACCCCAATGAATAGCCCAAATAAACTATGCACCTGGCAAAGTGCACAGGCAGGCACAGTGGATGTAGGAAGCTTGCAATGGCGGTGGTTTAGGATTATCTGATTTTCATGGCCTCCATGGCTAAGTGGGTAGTACACAATCAAGCACACTAGATGAAGGAGCTTGAGTTTGCAATTCTAATGGCGGTGGTTTATTGTATTTTTTTCAACTAAAAAAATTGTGTTTGGAGTAGTT
This sequence comes from Pinus taeda, assembly GCA_000404065.3. Taxonomy (NCBI): domain Eukaryota; kingdom Viridiplantae; phylum Streptophyta; class Pinopsida; order Pinales; family Pinaceae; genus Pinus; species Pinus taeda. Next base: position 57,562 of record APFE030895010.1, read on the forward strand.
TTAAGATATATTTAATTTTGTTTGAGATTGGACCGCGTTTGGAGCAATTTTCAGATATATATAATTTTGTTTGGATTAGACCTCCCTACTTAACTATTAACCATTAAACCACGTCCTAAAAACTATTGAAGATGTCTGAATGACTAAGTGGTTCGTTATAAATCTGGTAACTGATTACGATGCAATGGGAAAACACCTTCAGCGTCGCTTGAACCTCCGCCCAAATGGAGACCTTGAATGTATCTGTTCGCCAGACGCTGGGAGCTACCAATGCAGACAATTTATAGCAGCACGGGGTGGGATTCATATGCATGGGCCTTCCGGGCGCTCGCCAAAATGGTGGATGTCATTTTTCACAGAGTATAATTTACCTTACGCCTAGGGTACAGCCTACCGGGATTCAGCACCGCGAGCGGACCTACGAGGTGAGCAATCACTGTGAACAGGAGAAATGAATGCTCGAGAGGACTTGTTCCGGTTGTGCGAATGGAGCAAATGAATGTTTTGCGCGAGGGATCGTTTGAAATTGCACGTGTGTTGGTTGCCAGCACAGCGAGTGCCAGCTCGGAGGTGGTGGGGCAAAGAAACGTTACTTAGTGTTATATGTTATCGATTACTTTACATAATGTTATATGTTATAGATTGCTTTACATAGTGTTATATGTTATCTATTTCCTTACGACGTTTTCTTTGCAACGTCTGGTGCAAATGCTAGTTAACCCTCCTGGTACTGATGAAACCTTCAGGGTCATAAGGGACCCACCAGAAGCTTCTCTTGAGTTTGAGCTGTTGTCCTAGTATTTGGTCAACGTCTTGCCAACCATCTTTTTTGTTCATGGTAAATGGGCCTAGGTGGTCCCTGAACTTCAGGTTGGCTTTCTTCTTGGTACTGTGAAAGTGTGTTAGATCTGAGTTTATAAGCTGTCTATAATACTCCAGGGAAAATAGCCTCATAGGGACATACTTTGGGAGCCTGTAGGGACAGAGCTCACATCAATAAATTCTGATGACAGTGTGGTTTTGGTACAAGTACCAATCACCAATTTTGTAGCTTCTGGATAGCTGCAAGATTTTTTGCATATCCTTGGACAATCTGATAGGAGGAGTCCTCTTTAGAAGGCATGTGACTGGATAC
>APFE030895017.1:0-15761 GCA_000404065.3 Pinus taeda
AAGAGATTGGGCAGAAAGGCTTCCTGAAGCCTTGTGGGCCTACAGAACTACATGGAGAAATACAACAGGACATTCTCACTATGAACTTGTTTATGGGAAAGAAGTCCTGCTCCCCATTGAGTTCCAAGTCAAAACCTTCAAGATGGTAGTTTAGTTTGGGATGGATCTATCAGAAGCCCAAAAGCATAGAATGGAGTAGTTGAATGAGCTAGATGAGATTAGACAAGAAGCAATCCTAAGAACTGATCTATTTCAATATCAAAGAGCTAAGTGGCATGACAAAATACATCAAAGAGAAAAATTTTCAAGAAGGAGACTGGGCATTGCTATTTGATTCCAAGTTTAAAGACTTCAAACGGAAATTTCAGACTCATTGGCTTGGGCCATATGAGATTGACAAAGTCTTTAGCAATGGAGCAGGAAGAATAAAAACCATTGATGAATTTCAAACTCCTCTTGTTATGAATGGTCACCGATTGAAGATCTATCATAAGCCACTCTCAAAAGAGAAATTTGTCAAAATTTTTCAAGATAATTGTGCAATAAGGCTGGTGAAGGAGAATCTTTCTTCTCCACCAGCCTAACCTTTTTTCTTTTTTGTTCTCCAAAAAAAAAATGTATAAGCCTGAAAACCAATCACTGATTGGCAGTCTTATACAGAAAATACAGGGCGAAAATCAGGAACTCCTGACGCCCTATATTTTCCAAAAGAAAAAATCTCTCACTCTCTCATTTTCATTCCACTCCATCTCATTTTTCATTCCACTCCATCTCATTTTCATTCCACTCCAATTCATTTCATTCTACTCCATTTTCATTCATTTCATCTCATTCCATTAATAAAAGTTTTATGACCATTTTCATTCATTCAGTCATCATTTATCCATCTCATTCAGTTATAAGATCGTTGAGTCAGTTTCCGCAGCTAGAGTCAGTTTCCGCAGCTGCAAACTGATTCCGCAACCAGTTGTGTTTTCACAACCAACACCCTGTCATTCAACATTGACAGTTAGATGATAGGAAAAAATAATAAAAATAAAAATGCAGGTATGACCGAGGACATATTATGAAGACATGGGGCACCTAAAGGCATCAACAAGGCAGCTGATCAAAGGTTATGGACAACAAGTGGCAAACATTCCAAGGTATGAGTAAAAATTTATTTCAAATGGAATTCAAAACACATTTTTGCATAGTTATTAAATCACAAAGCTCCACTATATGCAATGATTAATGTGATAGCCTCCATAACCATTTCATTCCACAACATTCCTCCACGAACCATACATTTATTTTTCCAACGGCCCCATGATTAATTCTCGGATTTAACTCAAGTTTGGGTGCATTTTCACACTCCACCTGTAATCATGAGACATGGTTGATTTGATTACGGTTCTCCTCCACCGCATAGATTATGTAGCCATTTCATGAATGTGTTTATGTCTACTCCACCGCCATCCATTTTAAAAATTCTGTCGTCACTCCCCTACTGTTTTATTGAAGCCACGGCTACATTACCACTTCGTTCACATCAGTCTCCGCTCTATTCCGTGAATTCACCTCGGCTGCCTGTCCTCTGTCTCGCTGCCTGTCCTCTGTTTTGCTGCCTGTCCTCTGTTTTCCACTTACAGTCACTGACTTTCTCCATAAACCTTGTTCACTTCCATTAATCCAGCCATTTCACCTTTGCTAAACCCTTCTCACGCAGACGAATTGTTAGAACAGAGGGAAAGAATGGGTCTGTTGTTGAGGGCAGAGCCGGAAGGGTCTAAGTTTATGGAGGGATACCCGCAAGTAAGGAACATATTGAAAAAGGCACGAGGGCTTCAGTTTATTCAAAAGTTCAAAGGCTATAATAAGGAGATTACCAAAGCCTTTGCGAGGTCTTTTAACGGACTAGAGGTGGAAATTGGGGACCTCAAGTTTACAGTGACCGAGGCATCCATAACAGCTGCTACAGAACTCCCTTAAGAAGGAGAACGATGGTTCAAGAACAAGAGCTTTGATGAAAAATCTTGGAGGGTTATCCTACGCAATCCAGGTATGGATGTAACTATATTTAAACGAGGAATTCCTGTCCATGCTTTAGAAGAGAAATGAGCTAGTTTACTGTTGATTATTCAAAAGTTGATTACGTGTGAAGGTCATTTTGGAGCAATGTATATGTATCATACTCGACTATTGATGAACATTTTAGAGAATCAAACCCTAAATTTACCTTACTTTTTATTGCTGAGCTTGAGAAAGATGTGCACAACAATCCAAAAGAATATAGAGGATATATAACCCCACTTATATCATCATGGGTTGGTGAAAATTTTAATTGAAGACCAATTGAAGAAAAAGAGGGATACCTAGGAACGGTTTTAGTGAGAAATTATTTTCAAGATCCTCCTGAAGTGCCCGAGAACAGTACAGTAAGGAAAAGCAGGAAAAGGGAAACTAGTATAAGAATTCAAAACCCTCCTATTAGCAAAATCAAAGAAGTTGATCAAGAAGAGAAGCTGGAAAGAACCAAGGGTAAAAAGCAAAAGAAATTGAAAGGAAAAAGAAACATAGAGGATGTTTACCAATCACCATAACCTTCCTTAGAAGAGGACCACCAACCACTGTCTGAAAGGCTAACTCACCTCCAAGGACAATCAAATACAGCCAGGAAGAAAGAAAAATAAAAACAAAGTATTGAGGAAGAGGTAACTAGCCCACAACATTTAAGAAGAAGCACCAGGCTTAAGGGAAAATAGAGAAAAGCACAAACAAAAGGACCCCATTTTATTGACTTGGGAGGAACACAGGAATAATCTCCAGCTGGTCGTAGCCCACCTCATTCTCAGCCAAACATTGAAACTAGTCCTCCAGATGTTGACATAAGTCCCTCTCGGCCAGACTTTGAAAACAGTCCTCCTCATCAGGACTTTGGGGTTAGCCCAAGAAAAACTTCGCCCGAGATAGACCCAAATCAGCAGGAGATGTATGATTATATAGAATGCCTGGAAAAGAAGGCCACATAACCAAGCTCTTCATCCATGCCTCATCCAACACAAGGCGCTCAAATCCAGTCATTGAAATAGGAAATTTTTGAGTTAGAGGTCCTAAATAGACATATTAAACATGAAAATGAAGCATTAAACATCTTGGACTATGGTAGAAAAAGAACAGGAAATTAAAGAAAAAGTGTAAGAAGATAAGTAAAGCACTGATCAGTCTCAAATTCAGATGTTTGATGAAGAAGCCAAGGATGTTAGCAGCACCAAGAAAGAGAAGAAGGGGGTTGGATGTACTAGCAGAAGTTTCAGAGCATATGATTTGAAGGGGGGATAGTCAAAATTTTGGTTGCATGGGGACATGCAACACCTTCACAGTGGGGGTATGTTGAGCCCCAAACTTGCATATTTCCTACACATTTTTTTAGCTTCTTTCCATTTACCTGAACCTCCTAAGCTGTCAATATCATTGCATATTAGTTATAAAAGAGCATTTAAAGTGGTTTCTTGACTATGTCTTTGTGTTGCTGTTTGAACTAGATTTTTGCTTATGAGCTGCGGAATATTGTCATTTTTCGCAGCTATTTTTGTTAAAGTCTACATTGCAGGTGTCATCAGGCAGATCAAGCCACATGGGCAAGTTGGAAATGACGTGGACATGGTTCGGGTCCCATTGGTCCAGCTGGATTCGTCAAAGGAGGCCGTAGTCAATGGGGGTCAAGCGGTGGTCAAACAGGAGAAGTCCCACAACAACAGGACTCTGTTTCAAGCACGTGAAGACTTCCGTGACCATTTCCAGATTTTTGGAGGCACACTGACACTTGTAGACTGACCACGATGTGGATCCAACAGTCGTTTATAATAAGATTGCCTAATCTTGGCGACCATGCTGCTAAATCCTTGGACATTGTCCTTCACGTGTCCTCTGTTCATGTAGTTTTCCAGAAAGACAGTTATGAAACCTTTGTTATAAATAACGCGTTCTGATACGCATAGTACCTAGCTTTTGATATGTAATTTTTGTTGTGAAGAACCACTGTGCCGTGACATTAGCTTATTGTTGTAACTCTGTTTTGAGATATATATAAGAAGACTTTGTTCTCCATGTTTGTGTGAATGTGATTTCAAATTGATCATCTGTTGGCCGAGGTTGCAGAGGGCCCCTGCACACCGAGGTTTCATTTTCTTTGATTGTTGTATAGTCTTTATGCATCGTTGCTTCATTTTCACTGCATATGTTTTATGATTATTCATTTGTGTATATATTTCTAACATGTCATTGTTGTTCATGATTTTACAAGTCTTGTTTAACGTTGAACAGTGTGTGCAGGTTTCAAGATAGAGTAGGCAGCCCGGGCATTTGCATAAAATTTTTGTAATGACTAGTGATATGGAATTGATCCTCTGCTAATTTTGTTTTTCCTAGTTTCTTTTAATTCCAGTTCTGTTTGGTTGAGTTTAGTTTTGATCATTTGCTTTGTTAAGTTAGTTAGAAATCAACTAGCTCATTTCATTAACAGTTACCTCCGAAAGCCATAGCGAGACTACTGGCGAGGGATTGAAATATGGATGTTGTGAATTGATTTTAGTTTCCTTTTCTGCAATTAAATCATTGGATTGCTCATTCCATTGACAGTTACCTCTGAAAGCCATAGCGAGACTACTGGTGAGGGATTGAAATATGGATGTTGTGATTTAATGTTAGTTTACTTTTCTGCAATTAAATCATTGGACCGATCATTTCATTGACAGTTACCTCCGAAATCCATAGCGAGACTATTGGTGAGGGATTGAAATATGGATGTTGTGATTTAATGTTAGTTTACTTTTCTGCAATTAGATAATTGGATTGCTCATTTCATTGACGGTTACCTCCGAAAGCCATAGCGAGACTACTGGCGAGGGATTGAAATATGGATGATGTAATTTGATTTTAGTTTTAATTTCTTTGCAATCTTTGATTTCTTTGAGTGCAGTAGCTTAAATCAATTTTCTGTATTTAGGTAGCAGCAGAGATGATAGTTTCATAATCAGTAGTTCATCAATTACTTGTTTTAATTCGCAACAGCTTTTCATTCTTGATTCAAGTATTATTTTTTTTACTAGTATGTTCTAAGAAGTGTTAAGTTGTGGCGATCCTTACAAAGGACATAATTGCCTTAAAACTTATAACCAGACTTGCCTTCTAGAAATTTAGGAATCAGATTTCCATAAACAAAGATAAAAACCCCCAAAACAACATAAAAATCAAAAACGACAAAAGTAAGAAATAGGTTATCTTGCACATATAGTGCGCCACACTTCATCAGCTTACAAATCCCGGATTGACAATTAATGTAGCAATTTAGGACACACTAAATTGACCAAACACAGCCCTCGGCCTGTTCACAAGAAACCACTTGTTTGTCATCAAATCAGCTTCAGTCCATAGGAGTATAGCTCACAATGCATAGAGATGTAGTGTCATAAGTAGTTCGCGTATACAGAAGGATAAGTACTATAGGGAGTTGGCATCATCACAGAGAAACTTGTTACAGGGAGATTGCATCATCACAGAGAAGCGTGTTACAAGGAGCTCACATTCTTCAGAGATATATTGCCACAGAGAGCTCGCATATTTCAAAGATAGATTGCCACAGAGAATTCACATACTTCAGATATAGTTTGCCACTGGTAACTCGCATGCTTCAAAGATAGTTTTTCACAGGTAGCTCACATTCCAAAGATTAGTGCCTCAGAGATCTGAATTTATTTTTCCAATAAAAGCACCAAATTTCTTGCCAAATGGTGGAGAACAGATGACAATATATAGTTGTTTCCATGTCCGAAAAGGTGCTTCTAAGACTAGACCCGACTTGTTCCTTGGAGAGTCAACTTGGCAACTTGGAGGGACAAATGACACTGTCAAAAATTGAATTTTACTTCTTTACAATGGTAAATTCTTCTTCTTTTGTTTTTATATCAAATTGATATAATGACAATTATGAAGATTGATAGGAGTTACAACTCCAACACTCCCTCTTAATTAGGGAGGTATTCATAATGACTCATCGGGATATTCTCAAGTTGAATACTTCTATAAGAAAGGATACAGATCTATAAGCATCATTGATGATAACATCATCATAACGAGCATTGTCAAATTACCAAGGCCTTGACAAATAAGCTCTATCTCTCCACTAAATCAAAGCATAATGTTGGGAGGCATTCAATAGGACACCACACTGCTTCTCTGAGGGACATACTCCACATAGGTTCACCAGAGATGTCCTCCATAGTACCATTTCCTTCATGGAAATGCCAGTCCATCAGACCATTTCCTACAAGGAAATGGCAGTCCAGGAGACCATTCTTTAACCAAGTCTGTGTACTTGATGTAACAACCCTAGTTAAAAATTCATGTAAAAATATATAAGACGACAGTCATGGGACACGTATTCCAAGTTCAATGGCAGGCAAGGCATACTAATGGGTGTTCATTTTGGTTTATTTTGGCTAACAAAATTGGCAAAGGCAATGACAAAGGCTTGGAAAGGAAAAATGGCATTTTGGCACATTTATTTATTTAAATAATGGAAAGTAAGAGAAAAGGAAGGTGAAATGTCATAGGTTGCATGTGAGGAGGAAATTGAAGAAAAATAATCAAACATTAAGAAAATAGAGGCCTCATTAATAAAAAGGCTTTTGAGGATCAATTGGGAGCCTTGGTCAGTGTAAGCTTGGTCAATTCAATTTGGTGGAGCTCTTTTCTATTCTCTCTCATACTCTTGGATACAGAGATTTTTCTTGGAGCACTCTTGGAGGGTGTGGCATACTTGGAGTTTTGGAGCAAGAAAGCAAAGGAAGAGCAGGAAAGTGCAAGAGGACATCAGCATCAACAACTACAACGGGTTTTGCTCGCAGGTACCAAGTTGCATGTATGTTTTCCTCATTAGGTTTGGCATGCATGGCATATGCATGTCAATTGGTCATGACCTATCACTGGCATGGAGGATTGCCTAGATTGATAGTGGATTTGCCTAGCCTTTCCATTTCCCGGATATACATGGTGTTGTGGTTTCATTTCTTTGTTTTTCTGGTTGGTTCTCACATTTCCTTTAGATTGGGTTGAGTTATTAGTTCATGGAGCCTTGGTTGTAAAACGCTTTGGAAGCCCTATAATGGCTTGGTTGAGTTATTAGCCTTGGAAGCCTTGGTTGGACAAACGCTCTAGAAGCCTTGTAACGCCTGAGGTTGAGTTACTAGTCCTGGAAGCCTTGGTTGGACAAATGCTTTGGAAGCCCTAGGTGGGTTGAGTTACTAGTCCTGGAAGCCCTGGTTGGACAAATGCTCTGGAAGCCCAGAATAAGTTGTGGGTTGAGTTACTATTCCTAGAAGCCCTAATTGGACAAACACTCTGGAAGCCCAAAATAAGTTGTGGGTTAAGTTACTAGCCTTGGAAGCCGGATTGGAACAAACACTCTGGAGCCCTGGAAGGCTTCGGTAGAGACCAATCTAATGATGGTTTTATGATGTCCGACCATGAGGTGGAATCACTGCTTGGTGGGTTGAGGTAGATGGCATTTGGAAGCCCTAGATGGTTCTGGATTGATGTGTTCTATAAGATCCCACATTCATACTTGGAATATGGGGGGTGAATGGCTGAAGAGAGATTTGCCTCAGTCATTCTATGGTCGGGTGGAACGTGGTAGTCACATATCGAGTTGGATTTTGCATCATTAATATGAGGTTATTGTAGGTTTTAACCTCGTACAGAAATTACCTGCATACGAATTCTAAAACACATAAAATAAACAATGCGAGAGCATAACACATAAAACACATAGACACAGAGATTTCCCCTGGATCCCAAAACCAGGACTACCAGCTTGAATTTTTCATTATGTTCCTTTCAATGTTACAGTACATATTTATACATGCCGAAGCATCCAATACCATGGACTAAAAACCATCGCGTCCAAAACCATGGACCGAAAACCATCGCGTCCGAAAACATGTGTGCAAACCATAGGTGGGTCCGCCCAACCTAATATAGCTTCCAAAACCAAAAAAAATTGGGGCGCTGCCCCAAACCCCATAGAGTGGGGTTACCTACACCCCTCAAACCCCCTTGTGACTGCCCTCGCTACGTAATCAGCGCAATGAAGGGGGGGGGGGGCTCTGCCTCCCTTCTAACCCCCAGGTTAACTACATGGGCTAGTCATTGAAAGAATATAACACAACCCAGCAGTTATTTCTCCTTTTTATCTCATGAGTATTATACTGGATTATATGGTTGTTGTTTTATTGGTATTCCTGTTGTTATTATGCTAGTTACGAATATGTATTATGACAGTAGCTATGTGTGGATCTCATCATGTTTTTACTAGTAAATAGATGAACAATGTATCTATGAGCTAATGGATTAAATGGAAGCTAATGTGTCGAGGCATCAATGCTTCTTAGCGATTCTCAACTAAGTATGAGCCCCTTGTGCTCATATGTGTTATTACACATGTAGATTACATATTCGTGATATGTTTGATGAAATGTTTGTCATGGCTAGTAGGGGTCCAGTCAGTGTCATATTCAAGTAAATGCATATGTAATGTAATTTCCCTATTGTCTTATTGGTTTGAAGACATCATTCAATTTTGGGCAGTGACCTAGGCTCTGGGTCTAAAAAGTGGCTCAAATCTTGGGGAAGTTGGCACAACAATGAGTAAAATAGTCTCTAGATGTTAGCATGCCTTGTCATGAGAGTGTCCAGAGTCTCCTAGACGTTGGCAGGCTTATTTCATGGGAGCATCCGGGGATCAAGTGGTCCAAAAACTCAATGGGACCCAGGGGTTGGTTAGTAGAAAGGTTGGGATGGTTCCTCGGGATCTTATTGTTGGTGTTGAAGGTCTGTATGGTGTGTTTTTGCCGGTTCCACTTCCTTAACGTGACTTAGGAGGTAGAATTATATCATAGTAACTTCTTGTCACGTTTTTACCCTGATTGGTCAGTTACTTGGGTAGATGTGGGAGGAGGGTGTTACACTTGACTCAGGGTGTTAATCCTAATTAGCCACAATACATGACTCAAGAATGGCTATCCAAGATGCTTATCCAATCCACCATTCTCCTTATCCATGTCCATGTACTTGACTTACATTTGTTAGTCCTTGTGACGGTACATGACACAAGGAGAACTAGGTGTCCAACCTCACTCCCTCTCAACCTGGGAAGAAAAATCCACAAGCCCAAGCTTGTCTCAGAAGTGCTCACACTTCACTTACATCAACTATTTGTTCAACCATGGAGATCTGATTCTAGCTTCTTAGCTCCTATTTGCACCATACTCTTGAACCATAATGTGCTTCGACCTTCCATCAAAATCCAAGTTCACTCACAATCTTTATAAAGTATCATGGTAGAATCTAGTACGTCATCAAACATTTTTCGAAGCCAAACTACTTCACAACTAGCCTTTCAAGTTGCAACATACTCAACCATTGAGTGCAACACATGTCTTATTTCCTACTCATCCACAAGATCAGAGCCCAATCAGAAGTGATATACAAACTCTCTTTGTTTTCAACTCTCCTTGCCCTGCAACTGTGCTTTTATGACTATACCATGACCAATCGCACCATGATGGCACTTCAACACATCTTGAATTATATTCCTTGGCTCAGTCGTAAACTTTGAAATCAAAATGCGGCAATACTCATATCTATGATTTGGACCTATGAAGAATTCAACCTACTGACATTTAGACCTGTGGTTTTCTAGTTCTGTTTGGAGATTGACAATGGATAATTTGAAGAAGGATTAAAACAACCTTTTGGAAGATTTACTAAAGCACCGTTGAGGCCAATTGAAGCATAAATGAGTTGGTTTCAGGACAATTATTTTTGTGGCGTTTTCAGAGCAACCTAATTTGAAGACCAACACTTGAAGACATGATTTTGAGGAGCCTTGTTGAACCTTTTTTGGAGTAACCATGGAAGTCTTGTTCAAGAAGACATGAAGTCTTTGTTTGAATATATTTCAGAGGATTTTGTAGACCTATTTTAGAAACATGTTGTTTAAGTGTTTGAAGACTTTTTGATGATGTTTTCAAGCAGTATTCTTTGGTCCTTAGAGTTTTGAAGCAGATGAAGGTTGGAGCCTTGTTGAATATTTGTTCAAGATTTAAGCATTGTAAAAGACCAGGTTGGAGTCTAGATTTGTTGAGAGGATTGAAGTCCTTAGTTTTGACCAAGTTGGTGCTTGTATTTGTTAAAGATTGGAGCCTTGAAGGAGAAATATATTTTGTAGTACAAGTTGGAGCTTGTAATTTGTTTTAAAGGATTGGAGTCCTCACTATATTCATATTAAAATTATTTTTATTCTATTTATTGTGTTCTAGTTTAATTTGTGATTAAAATATTAATTGGCATATATAACAATTGGAAGAAATATTGGTTCGCCCCTCCTCTCAGTATTCCCAACAATTGGTATAAGAGCTAGCTTCTTCAAGATCAGTGTTATAGTTGGAAGAACGATTTTTGAATCACAATTGCTAGTAAATATGGCAAGGTCCCCCAATTTGATGGAACAAATTTTGCCTTCTAGAAAGTCATAATGAAGTACTACTTAATGTCTATTGGAGTCAAAGTTTGGAAATCTGTCACAGATGGATACAAGATGCCATCTCCTCTTCCAATAGATATGAACGTGAAGAAATCATATGTGGGAAATTCAAAGGCTTTAAATTCTATAGCAAGTGGTATGTTAGATTAAAAACTCACCAAAGTTTTGGGTTTAAGAATATCTAAATAAATGCGGGACAAGCTCATCCATATTTATGAAGGAGATGATAAGGAAAAAAAGGATAAAGCTTCAAACCTATAAGAGGAAATTCGAACGTCTAAAGATGAATGATGAAGAAGATATTGTTGCTTATTTTCTCTGAGTTGATGAGGTAGTCAACTATGTCAAAGGTCTAGGTGAAGATGTCAAAGACAAGATGATTGTCCAAAAGGTCTTGAGATCTCTTCCAAATAATTGTGATGTCAAGGTTTGTGCCATAGAAAAACTAAGATGTTTGAACTCTCTATCAATGGATGAACTTCATGGAATTCTCACAGCATATGAGATGAGGTCATGAAATTCAACTCAAAAGGAAGTTGCATTCAAGGCATCCAAGACATCAAGAAAGGGGAAGAATTGTGATAGAAACAACGTTGATTCCGATACTGAAATGGCACAATTTTTCAAGAATATGAAGAAAGGATCTAAACACAAAGGTAAGTTACCTCTCATTTTCTTTAGATATTGTAAAATAGGACATTATGCAACAAAGTGCCATTTTAAAGATGATAGTGATAATGAATATGAACCTAAGAGAAGAACCTTCAAGAGGAAAGGCTCAAACAAAATGAATTTCTTCTCCAAACAAGGTAGTGATGACTCTAATGAAGAAGAATATGGTGGAAGCAGTAAAGTATTGTTCATGGCCTTTACAAGTAAAATATATAGCCCAAAATAAGAACAAAACAGAAATAAAAGAAATGTGGAGGAAATATTGATTTGTGCCATAGAAGAAAATTAGAGACTTAGAAAGAAGAATCAAAAGTTATCTCAAGAAATAAATTCTCTCAAAACCAATAAAGAAGAAGTTCAAATAATAGAAGTGCTGAGCAATAACCTATAAGAAAAGGAAGAAATTTGAAAAAAAATGGAAGTTGAAGTTGTATCTATAAAAGGAGAGTTGGACAAAGCCAATAAGAAGTTGGAGACTTACTAGACCTTGGATGTCATTCTCAAATCTCAAAGGCCACCACATTACAAATCCAAACTTGACTATACAGGTGAATCTTCTAATTCAAAGGAAGAAACAAATGTTCATCATGAAGAAAAACCTATAAGTTTTGTTGATATCCTTAAAGGATCTCATCGTCATAACCTTGCATGAAACAAAGTTCATCCAAGGAATGAAAAGCAGCCCCTTCCTGAAAGGAATATCTCATCAAGGTAAGCTTGTCCTAACAAGTATCCAACTATATTCCTTAGTCACTATTTCTTTTGTAAAAGATTTAGTCATCAGGAAAAACAATGCAAGGCTTATGGGGCTAATCATCAAAATAAGGTTGTTGAACCAAAGTGGCAAGGCCAAATCATGACTTATATGTAATGCCACCTCTCATAACTACCCACTTTCAATGGTTTTCTCAGGGTAAACATGAGTTTAGGGCTACTATGACATGACTCAACCTCCTATATAACCCTAAGGAAATGGATTCTACAAAAGAAGACCTCAATGACTTCCCTCATGTGCTACATGACCCTTAGGAGCTAACCAAACACTCCAGGTACCCAACCCCTGAGTTGACTTTGCTTTTCACTAACCTAGAACTTGAGTCGCTCCCATGACAAGGCAATCCAGCAGCTAAGACCCTCCAGTCTCTCTCATGGGCCTACATCCCAATGATTGTAGACTTTCCTAGCTAGTTGCATGCAAGCAACCGTGACATATAAGCCACTTTTTCAGGGATAGCCTCCAAACCACTACCCAAAACTTGATAAGACTTCCCAAAATGATGGATGACACACAGACAAAAGTTTCAACACAAAACTTAGACAAGGACTTGATCTAAACCAGTCTAACCATGAAATTCATTTCGTCAAACACATTGAGAACATTACATCTACAAGTCATGAATGCGTATCTAAACATAGATATATGAAAATTATTTGAGGTTTATCAAGAAGGAGTAATGTCCTCTCCCATTAGATGCAATAACATCTATTAGTCCATGCATTCAATAACCTTTCATTTATCAATCAAACATGATAAGAGCCATAACTTGAATTTGTCATAAAACCATGTTAATAGCCATAATATAACTAGATAAATAACAATGATAAAACAACCATTAAATCCACATAACAACAAGTACATTTATGTAACACTCTCCTCCTACATTTACCCAAGCTAACCGGTCCACTGGGGTAAACATGTGATGAATTACTATGATGTGATTCAACTCCCCATGTAGAGTTAAGGAAGTGGAACTGATAAAACAAAACCAATATGACCTTTCTCAGGAGCTACAAAACCATTAGGAGACAACCAACCCTTGCAAGTGCCCAAACCCGTAGACAAATTGTCATTTTGATGAGCTAGGCCCCCAATTGCTCCCATGAGAAGCCATGCATGCGAATGAGACCCCCAGTGGCTCCCAAAATAAGGCATGCATGTGATTGCAGCCTTTTTCAGGTAGCTCTGAGCCAATGACCTCGAATTTTGTGCCACTTTTTTAGGGCTAGGTCTCAAGCCTCTACCCATAACTTCATGACACTTCCAGAAGTGATAAATAACAATGAATTAAAACTACTACTGCAACATTTGTACAAGGACTTGACCTGAAGCCTACTAGCCATGACAAGCATTTCATTAAACATATCACAAAAATGTAATCTATAGGTCATACCCACAGATCTGAGCATAGGGGTCTCATACTTATTTGAGAATCATCAAGAAGAATTGATGCATTATCACAATAGCTATATTATCATCTATTAGGTCATATATTCATTCACATTTCTTGTAGTAATCAAATCCTGATGAAAGACATAAGCAAAGCCTATCATGAACCATGCTTATAACCAACATATAACTAACAGAATAACGATAATGGAACAGCCATTAAAGGCGCACATTAACAAGTATATTTACACATAAAACACAAGAGTAAAAGAGCTCTTATTAACATACGCAAAAGCCAACCAAGCTTGGGACTTCCACGTACCACCCAACCATAGATTGGGTTGAATGAAATATTTCTTTCAGCGAATCACCCTCATGCCATATTCCAAGCATGAATATGGGACTCACAACATAACCAATCATGGCTTCCTCAAGCTTTACCATATATCCACCAAGGAGTTCTTAGGCCTAAAACCCTCCTTAATACAACCAAGCTTTACTACGCAATCCCACCGAATCACTAGGTCGTAAACAAGCATGGATGCCTCTGGATCTCTCCACCTAAACTGTGAGGAATTTTTCTGTCTCCACCTCTAGGCTTTATCGTATATCTTGCCATTCACCAATGAAGGATTCCTAGGCCTAACGAGGCATACACAATCAGACTTTACCGCAATCCCACCTTCACTGGTCCAAAGATTCCTAGGCATTTTGTTTTTCCCCTAAGACCACCCCACTTAGTTTTGAAACCATCCAACAATCCAACTCAACCAAGTAAGGTAAACCCCATCACACCATAGTTATCCGTAAATGGAAAGGCAAGGGTGAAAGACGTTATCACACCTGGCAAGACCAATGCCATTAACATCAAGAGAACCAAAAACACACATGCATGTATCATGCATGCCAAAACTAGCAAGGAAATCATACATGCAACTCGGTACCTGCAAGTAATCTCATTGTAGCTACTTGAATCCCACTCTTCCATACTTTATCCTTGCTTCCTATTTCTTTCTTGCCATTCCTTTGCCTTAAATCCCTAATGCTAGAATTCTCCAAGAATACTCTAAGTGTCCAAGAGGATGTGAGATAGCTCCAAAAATGAAATGACAAAAGGTTGTGTACTGATCCTCCGGAGCCTTATTATTAATGAGGCCTCTATATTCTTCAATTTCCATTATTTTCCTTCATTTTCCTCCTGACATGCAACCTGTGATCTTTCACCTTCTTTTTCTCCTCTTTTCCTTTATTTTCATAAATAAAATGCCAATTAATGCCTCTTTCCTTTCCAAAGCCTTTACGATCGCATTTGCCAATTCACCTAATCATAATAAACCAAATGAACTCCAGTAATATGATGTTTTTCCCAACATTCAACTTGGAATAAGTGTCCCATGACCTTAGTTATTATTTTTCCTTTATTAACTCTATTACGTGGAATTTTGACCAGGGTTGTTACAGAACCCTCCCCCTTGGGGGAACACCATCCTCAGTGTTCAATGACACCTGCAACCAACAAGACTGGTGCAAGGAAAACATATTTCCCATGGAGCTTTATAACTTAGCTCAATACATTATTTACAATGATCATCCTATAGAGAAGCAAACCAACATTAGGAACATAACAACATGATAACCATAATGATATGACACCCATACCATTTATTGGAGCTTTATAACACAACTCATGGTGTTATTTACATCCATATACATATACCAAAACATATGCCAAAAACATTCGCTGAAGTAGCGAATAGAGAAGGATACATAGCCCGCATTTGATCTGCCATCTCCTATGTGGCTTCATTGGGCCCAAAGTGATTCTAATACACTTTAACTTGCTTGATTGCTTGGTTCTAGAGCATGAGCATATTTCTCTGCAAAATACACTGAGGTTCCAACTGGAATTCTCCATCTGGCTCCACCTGCAATATAGACCAGTCAATCACATGATCAACATCTTTAACATATGATTAGGTGCTTAGAATTATGCTCAAAAATCGAAGTGTCATAATATTGTCAAACTTAGCTTCAGATTGAAGGGCTCGTCATTCTAAATCCAACGGTGCAAACGACATTGAAATCCAAGTTCGAATGTGTTAGTGTCAGTCTTTCTAGCCTTCCTCCAGTGATCAAATATGCTCTTACAAAGTGATTTTGAAGTGTCAAGGTCAAATTTTGTCATTTCAAAAAGTTTTCAAGCAAAATTTGGTCACTAGGCATTAGGTCTAGGGTTTGCTTTAACTCCTTCTAAAGTTGCCAAAATGCCAATCTATGTCACTATTCAGCTGAGCCTATCATCATTCAGAGGGTTTTCATCATCATGTCAAGTTCCATAGG
>APFE030895017.1:16380-53252 GCA_000404065.3 Pinus taeda
CTCTTCCTTGAGGCAGCCTCATTTGGCACTTTTTTACCAGTCTTGGGAGATTTGATTTTTGATAGGTCAAATCAACTCCAAATTGAAAACTTCCAGTTGGGTTGGAAAGTAGGCTCAAATGCATTTCCAACGAGCTATCCTGCGCCCGATTCTGACACCGGGAAGGCCTCCAAAAGCCTCCTGCAAAAGAGAGACATGTCAAGCTAGGTGCGCGACTTGTTGGGAGGTGCATGACATGTCAGAGGGTCTCACATAGTGGAATTTTGCAACGGGCGCGACACGTTGAGAGGGGCGCGACTTGTTGGGCGTGCTGCGCGACATGTCAAGCTAGCTTCCCCCAGCTCATTTCAGAATTTCTCAAGCCTCCTTTACTTCATCAAATTGCTTGAGCATAGAATTCAGCATTTTTAAAGGCAGAACCAGCAGTACAGGAGCCTTTACCATCATGGTTTGATTCCGCTAGTAGTATTGCATCAGTTGACTCAGCAGGGCATCTCATGGGAGGAGTTCATCTCTCATGAGTTTTTCACAGTACCATCACCGCCACATCCTGAGGTTGTTCACGAGGAGG
Source organism: Pinus taeda (assembly GCA_000404065.3). Classification (NCBI taxonomy): domain Eukaryota; kingdom Viridiplantae; phylum Streptophyta; class Pinopsida; order Pinales; family Pinaceae; genus Pinus; species Pinus taeda. The sequence continues at coordinate 16,952 of APFE030895017.1, forward strand.
GAGGACCATCACATCAGCATGACTTCCCTGTTACTAGGCATGTCAGCTCCTTACCTCAGGTCACCTATCAGAGAGGCCCAAGGGCCTTATTTGCAGCAGCTTGGCGAGTACTTTCTCCGCGGCAGGTGGAAGGGGTCTCGCCTTCTTCATCAGCACCACGAGTGTTATCTCCACACCAGGTGGAAGGGGCCTCGTTTCCGACAGCAGCACAGGTATCAGAGAGGGGCAAGCAGCCCATGATTGAGGAGAGATTGTCAGGTGATCCAGTTATTGATCTTAACTCTAGTTATCCTAGCACAGAGCTCAAGGATATCATCCGAGAGCAAAGTACCGATATTCAGTCGCTGCAAACGAAATTATTGATGGCAAAATGGATAATCAACTATTTAGAGCAACGAAACAAACAGTTGGAGGATGAGCACAAGCTATATGAGCTGCAAAAAAATCGTGAAGACCGAGAATTGGCTCGTAGGAGACCCGGTGACTTGAGACCCATAGATTGAGAATCTATGTTTATTTGGGACAATGCTCATTTGAAGAGGCTGTTGGATAAGGCCAATCAAAATAACAAACTGTTGAGGAACATGAAAAATCATTATTGGGCGCGGATGCACGTGTGCAAAGCAAAGATGAAAGTGCTTCGAAGGCGGTTGGCAAAGGCACTAAAACGGAGAAAAAGGCCCGATCCCCTCCGTATTTTGGCCGAGGTTTCCTTGAAGGGGCATAGCACTAAATAGCTCAGCCACAGCACAAATTTCAAAATTTTTTGATTATTTTGGGTCATTTTTGGTATTTTTTGGCAATTTACAGGTTTTTGCTCATTAACGCGTCTCACCCCCGGTGACACATGTCGTCCCGGCACCTCCATTTGACAAAAACTCGGCATTTCCAGATTTTTCATGCAAAGTTACATATGCACATGGATGGACTTGATATTTTATGAAGTTTTGGGCCTCCAGAAAGTCAAAAAACATGCAAAATTTGACTTTCTGCCACTTTTTTGAACTGCAGAAAGCTGTCTTGGGAGAATTGAGTTTTGACAGGGAAAATGAACTCCAAATCCAGAAATTCCAGTTTGGTTGGAAAGTAGACTCACAGACCTTTCCAACAAACCTACTCTTGCCCAATTTGGCCACCTTCAAGTGCCCCAAACATGGCTCCAAAAGTGTGCAGCATGTCAGGCAGAGGCGCGCGACATGTTGGGCAGTTTTCACAGGAAATTCATCTACAGCTCAGGAATTCGCCCAGCTTTTACCAGATTTGACTTGAGATGGGATTTTTCACCCTCTTTGATGTAATTAATGTATTTTCATGTTACCATGACACTCATTTACCTATTCTAGAAGATTCATTCATGAAATATGTAAAAATTAAATGAATGAATTGGTTTCCAAGTTTATAGAGGCAAGTTGTTTTAACTGCCTAGATTTTAGTGCTAAGTTTAGAAGTGGTTGAAACAGCTCCTAGAAGGATGAGCTCGACCCCTAGAGGCTAGGTAATGGGTTGGCATGGTCTATATTATGTATTTTCTCAATCATTTTCAGAGGTGGGAAGGTTGGATTCTTGAGGGAGAAGCTATCATTGTATTATTTCACTGTATCTCTGCAATTTTTGGCTACGGAAGACCAGGGTTTTTCAGTCATCTTTGGGATTCTTGTGGACTCATGTGTTGATGGTGTGTTTCTCAATGTTCTTGTAAGCTTTGTTATGTGATTCATTTCCTTTCTTTACTTTTGCACATTAAACAAATGAAGTGTTAAAGTAAGAATTCATGCTTGCCATGCTCTGCTTTTAAGTTTGTTTAATTTCAATGTTTTCTACTGTCTAAAGAGAATTCAAAGTCATTGTTTGCTCTCTTTAGCTCTCTTCCTTTCATTCCTGACCATTCACTTCAGTTAAAGGCATCAACGCTGTCTCCTACCTCGCCCCAAAGAACCCCCTGCAAAAACTGTGTCCAATCCCCGCACCTAAAATTGCCATCCCCTCAATTTGCCACCAAAAACCCAAAAACCCCAAAATCAACCCTTTTGATCAGTTTACTAGCCTAAAATCAGTGTTACTCTATTGGTCATCTTATCTATTGAAGATTTTACGAGATAGACCGGAGAGCCTTTTCCTGCCCCGCAGGGCTAGCTACGAGGCTAAATGGTTTGATGTTGCCTTGAGGTTTGCCTTTCTCAGCCTGAGGTGAAATTTCTAGCGCTAACAGAATGCATAATATAGAGTAAGTCAAGGTTCAAGTTTGACTTGTCTATGTGGCAGGATTGGATGACATGGCAAGGGTCCCAGCAAATGGGGAAGCGCCAAGTGGTAGGTTTCCACTGGGTCCCGCATATTGCATATTGGGAAAAAAGAAAGTGCACGTTAAGAATTGGCCCATGCAAATCGCACCAAACACCCTGTTGTTATGTTATTACCACCGGTAAAGTTTCGATTGCGATAAGACTGTCGGACGCGATATGTTTATGTGTTACAGTTTAACATCCCAGCGGGTCTGCCATATCGCATTGGTTATGTACCCATAGCTAATTGTCGATTGCGATAAGACCTGGACGCTGGAATTTTATATATCGCAATTTAATACCTCGGTGGGTCCGCAATACCGCAATTGCAGTGTTCCCATGTTAACAAGACCTTCGGTCGTTGAACTTTGTCGATTGCGACGAGCAGGAGGTTCCAGACTCAGGATTATATATGTTGTAGTTAATTATCCCCAATGGGTCTGCAATACCGCAATCACAATATTTTGTGTTGGGAGCCCGCAGTACTTTCCGGTTGCGATTGGATACGGCTTACAATATATAGCCCACCAAACAGCAAATTTCTCGCTCCATTAGCGGATTTTTGAGCAAAAATGGGGTTTTTGGTCAGTTTTGGATCATTTTGTGGAACAAATAGTGGAAGCACTTGGAGAAGTCAAAACTTCTTCAGTTGTTATCCAAATTGGATGCAAAAAGAGGCTAAATAGCCATTTTTTAGTATGTTGAATTCATTTGAGACAGGTTTCAGAGGCATTTGAGCATTGTAAACAAACTTTTGTTGTAATTTGATCATAATAGAGAGGCCCAAACCATTGGAAGCTAGACCAAGGAGGCATAGCCCAGGAGGGGTGAACTCCTTTATCATGTGCTTGTTGTGTCTTGTATTTTGATGTTATTTGTTGTTATTTTGTTGTTGTTCAGCATATATATTTTTATGTTAAATTGTTTTATAACATTTACATAAGCAACTCTCATGGGAATTAGTTAATTAATCAAAAGTATTGAATCCTTAAGCACATGATAAGCAAATGATAAGCATCTTGGACTTTATTCTGAATGCGGAATTAGCACAACATTACTAATCTACTCCATTTCATATCAACATACTTCTTCAAAAGGGACACGTGGAAAACATCATGGGCTTTCATTGTTGGAGGTATTTCAAGTGGATGGGCTACTGGTCTAATGCTTTCAAGAATCTTGAAAGGTCCACAATCTCGAGGTGTCAGCTTCGCACATGATCCAATCCTCAAGGATCTCTTCTTGTGCTTGATGCACATGTACACCTGTTCCCCAAACTGAAACTCCTTAAACATCTTGTTATGATCTGCATAACCCTTTTGTTTGTCCTGTGCTGCGTTTGAATTCTTCTTGATTACCTACATTTCTTGTTCAATCTTTTACAACATGTATGATCATATCAACACCCTATTCATTGAACCACTCCAACTAATGGGAGTATTACAACTCTGCACATACAGTGCCTTGAGAAAACTCATCCTCAATGACTCCTGATACCCATTATTGTAAGGAAACTCAACCAATGGAAGGTAATCCTCCAATCTCATTTGTTGGTGCATCACATACATCCTCAACATTTCCTCCAATGTCATGTTGGATCTATCTATATGTCTATCTGTCTATCTATCTGCGGATGATAAGTTGTGTTGAAGGCCAACTATGTTCCCAAACCTGCAAACAACTCTTTCTAGAATCTAGAAGTAAACCTAGCATCTATGTTCGACACGATTTTCCTTTGAGGACCATGTAATCTCGCTACATCTCTAATGAATACCTGTGCTACATCACTAACTGAATATGTAGACTTCACTAGAATGAAGTGCGCTACCTTTTTCAACATGTCCACCACAACCATGATGGAATAATGTTGTCTAGATGTCCTCGATAAACTTGAGATAAAATCCATGGAAATGACCTCCCATTTCCACTATGGAATCAAAATTGTTTGTAATAATCCACCAAGTTGCTTACATTCTACTTTTACTTGTTGACAATCTAAGCACCTAGTCACAAACATTGCCACTTTCTTCTTCAAATTCATCCAATAATAGAACCTCTTTTGATATCGTGGGTGCCCTAAATATGGTTTTGCATGGAATTCCTACAAGATAGTGTTCTTGAGCTCATTTTTATTCGACACATAGATCTTGTCCTTAAAACTGACCAAATCATTTGCTGTGAGATGATAGTCCACATCCTAATCTCCTGCACCCTGTTGTAACTTGTGCCTAAGCTCCATGTACCTGTCATCCTGATGTCCTGCCTATAAAATACAATCTTGTAAATTTGTCCCATAATAGCTCATAGTTGTTATATGATTCACTTGCACTCTCCTAGTAAGAGCATCTGCAACCTTGTTTTCCTTTCCCTTAATGTACCAAATCTCAAAGTCAAACTCACTAATTATTACAAACCATCTAGCTTGCCTGACATTCAGATTTGGTTGGTCAAACAGATACCTAAATCCACTGTGATCGCTCATCAATACAAATCTCCTGCCAAGAAGATAATGCCTCCACACCTTCAATGCATGGATGATTGTTGCCAATTCAAGATCATGTGTGAGATAATTCTGCTCATGCTCGTTCAACTTTCATGACTCATAGCACACTACTTGTCCTTCCTACATTTAGGCTCCACCAAATCCTCTCTTACAGGCATTTGTATACACCACAAACTCCGTATATGGATCTGAAATCTTTAAAATTGGAGTGTTTGTCAACAACTGCTTCAAATGCTCAAAACTTGCTACACATTCCTTTGTGCATTCAAATTTCCTACCTTGCATGTATAGTGACGTAATAAGATATGAAATCCAAGACAAGTTCCTAATGAACCTCCTATAATAACCCGCTAGTCCCATAAATGATCTTACCTCATCCACGTTTCTAGGAACTACCCACTCCATGATTACTCTTATATTTTCCGGATCCATTGTTATGTCTTTCATGGAAACAACATGTCCCAATTAATGTGCCTTTGTTTGAAAGAAACTTCATTTTCTAAGCTTGAAATATAAATGATGCTCTCTTAGCAATCTCAACACTACTGCTAATTGTTCGACATGCTCTTCCTCATTCTTAGAATATATCAACATATCATCAATGAATACAATGACAAACTTGTCCAGATAAGGGTACAACACACTATTCATCAAGCACATAAAATTAGTTGGAGCATTGATCAAACCAAATCTAACTACAACGAACTCATAATGCCCATACCTTGTCCGAAAAGCAGTCTTGTAGATGTCCTCTTCTTTAATGCATACCTGATGATATCCGGATCTCAAGTCAATCTTCGAGAACATTGTTGCTCCCTTCAACTGGTCAAACAAGTCATCAATCATCAACAACAAATACCTATTCTTGATGGTCACCTTGTTCAACTGCCTGTAATCAATGCATACCCTGAGAGTACCATCCTTCTTATTCACAAAAAACACTAGTACACCCAAAGGTGATACACTTGGCTTGATGTATCACTTGTCAAGCATTTCCTTCAACTTCAAATTCAACTCTACTAACTCTGGTGTGCTAATCGTGTATGGTGCCTTTGATGTTGGTGCTATCCCTTGTACCAACTCATTAGAGAAGTCCACTTCTCTATGAGGTGACAACTTTGAAATCTTTGTCAGAAACATATCTTGAAAATGTTGCAAGATTGGGTACCTCTTCATAACTTATGCATCCTCAACATCCTTACCTTTATCACTAGAAATATGCATTGCAAACTAACACACACCCTTTCCTGCAAATACGCTTTGACTACATAGTTGTCACCATTCTAACTGATGTAGGTTTCTTCTTACCCTACAAGATTTTTTGTTCTCCATTGTCATTCAAGCATTTAATAGCTTTGTAATAGAAATCCACCTTAGTTCTGTGAAGATACAACCAATCCATACCCAAAATCATAATATATGATCCCAACGGCAGTACATTCACATGTGTTGAGGTAGGCATACAATTCAACTCGAATGCACAAGATCTTACCCAGTGATGAAATCTCTTCTTTGTACCTATATCCAATTGCACTAACCATGATTCTAAATGCACTTCTTTATTCAAACCACACTTATCCACTAGGTCAAGACTTACATAACTATAATTAGATCGAGGGTCAGTAAAAATATAAACAACTTGATCACAAAGATTACCCTCCACTTTGATAATAAATGCCTAGTGATCCGTTTGCTTGTTATCTAGTGCCGCATAAATCCATGGAATGGTCTGCCCAACATCCCCAATTGTCTTTCTATTCTATGCACTATAAATGTGAGGCCTACCACCCTGATTCTGCAAACAAACTCTCTTGAGATTATCCTTACCACATGTCCAACACTACAACCGTCCCTTACTATCACCTTTATTCTGTTGTTCTCTAGGTTGATGTCCATTCAACTTCTTGTAAGGTGCAACATTTACTTTCTAACTTGCATCCTGAGGTCTTGTTTGCTTTGGCTGCCATTTACCTTTAGCCTTGTCTTTCCCTTCCCAACCTTGCTGATATTTTGTCTTGTGCTTTGATTGCTCATAACAATGCTTCAATTTCCCAATGACTACCTGAAGTGATCGAGGCTCATCATACTCAATTCAATCTCTAAATTCTAATGGAAATCCACTTACAAATCTCTGAACTTTGGCTTTTTCATCCTTAATATATGACACATACCTCCACGATTCCAGGAACTTGGTCGTATACTCCTCATCTATCATCGATCCCACCTTTAGCTCATAGAATTCCTTGGATTTGTTGTCGTAGTACCTCTCTGACAAATATTTCTTTGAGAAAAGTCTCTTGAATTCATGTAAAATCAACTATTTTGTCCTAATGTCTCTAACCTACTTCACATCTTCCCACCAGATGTCTACTTTCCCTTTGAGGTTGAAGATAACTATTTTGGCCTTCATGTTCTCTGTGTAATCATGCAACTCAAAGAACTTCTTCATTCCAAGTAACCATGCCTTTGCATCTTCTAGTTTCTTCAAATCCCCATCAAAGGTAGGTGGCTCGGATTTCTTGAACTCATCTGGAAAATATTCCTGGGCACTCCTATAAGGATGATAACAATGATGGCCATGATACCATTCAAAATCAAAACTAGAATAGAACATGTGCCCATCACCTCTCCTATATGGTGTATCCAAGAACTTGTCATCTTTGATTGTGTCATATCTATCCAACTTGTGCCCACCATGAGATCTACTTCCATACGCCCCATTAGTCATATCCTTCCGCCCATGGATGACGCTAAGTAGTCCTTGTCTCTACAAGTCTGAAAAACCTTGAAGGATTACTACAATAACTTCTACTTGTTTCTCTTGTACCTAAATGATTATGTCAATATCTACTTTGCAATTTCTTATTTTTGCCTTCAAACTTCTCAATGTGTCTGCTAATTCAGAAGAGTGCCCACCACCCTATTGCTCATCTAATCCAAAGGGAGAGTCTCATGAACCGTAGTCTACCATCTTGCTAGTCATCTTTGATCTTCTTCCTGCAAGTTTACCACGTCAGCTTAAACCAAAACATAACATAATCAACATACCTCAGTATAGTTCATGGGAGGATATCTCCTCTGCATGATCAACCAAATTAGCGCAATACATGTATAAACATAATCATAGCATTATATAAACATCATCTCAACCATTATCTAGTTACCATGCATGACTATACCAACCATAGACCATGACCTCATGCACGACAACTATAACCATGTCAATGTATGCATAATGATGTATAGACACTAACATGCATAGCAAGTGCATAACCAACACGGCCTCACGACAAATACATCCAACAACAACACCATCTACTTTCACATGGGGACACAACTGCAACCATGCCTACACAACAAGTACATACACCAAAACCATAAGGAACACATATGCAACTGACATGCATGCATGATCAACACAATCCGCCCATCTAGTCCAAAGGGTGAACCATGCTTGATACCGCTATGTAACACTCTCCTCCCACATTTACCCAAGTTAACTAGTCCACTGGGGTAAACATGTGATAAAGAGTTACTATGATGTGATTCAACTGCCCATGTATAGTTAAGGAAGTGGAACCGACAAAACAAAACCAATCTGACCTTTCTCAAGAGCTACAAAACCTTCAAGAGACAACCAACCCTTCCCGATGCCCAACCCCTGAGACAACTTGTCATTTTGTTGAGCTGGTCCCCCATCCACTCTTGTGACAATCCATGCATGTGATTGATACCCTCCAGTCACTCATGCAACAAGGAATGCGTGGGACTATGGCCTTTTCAAGAAGTTTTTAGCTAGCGACCCCAAGTTATGTGCCACTTTTTTCAGGGATAGTACTCAGGCCTCTACCTAGAACTTCATGAAACTTTCAGAAGTGATAAATAACAAGAATTAAAGGTACTAATGCAACATTGGTACACGGACATGAGTTGACCCCTACTAGCCATGACAAGCATTTTGTCAAACATATCACAAAAGTGTAATCTACAAGTCAGAACCACATATATGAGCATAGGGGTCTCATACTTATATGAGAGTCATCAAGAAGAATTGATGCCTTATCACAATAGCCGCATTATCAACTATTAGGTCATATATTCATTCAAATTTCTTGTACTAATCAAATCATGATGAGAGCAATAACCAAAGTCTTTCATGAATCATGCTTATAACCAACATATAACCAATGCAATAACGATAATAGAACAACCATTAAAGTCACACATTAACAAGTGAATTTACACATAAAACACAAGAGGAAAAGAGCTCTTATTAACATATTCAAAAGCCAACCAAGCCAAGGTCTTCCACGTGCTACCCGACCATAGATTGGGTTGAACCAAATCTTTTTTTTTTTCAGGCAAACACCCCCGCGACACATTCCAAGCATGAATGTGGGACTCACAACAAAACCAATAAATGCTTCCTCGGGATTAACCTTATATCCATCAACGGATTCCTAGGCTCAAAACTATCCTCAATACGACTAGGCTTTACCGCAATCCCACTGGATCACTAGGTGCTAAACAAGCATTGATGCCTCAAAACCTCTCCACCTAAACCATGAGGAATTTATCTATCTCCACCTTTATGATTTACCATATATCCCGCCAATCATCGTTCGAGAATTCATAGGCCCAACAATTTACTGTATATCCTGCCATTCACTAGTTAAGGATTCTTAGGCCTAACGAGTTCATACACAATCAAGCATTACCGCAATCCCACCTTCACTAGTCCAAGTATTCTTAAGCCCTGTGTTTCTCCCCTGAGATCACCCCACTCAGTTTCTAAACTATCCGAAAATCCAACTCAACCAAGTAAGAGAAACCCCATCACACCATAGCTATCCAGAAATGGCAAGGCAAGGCTGAAATACACTGTCACACTTAGCAAGACCCATGCCAATGACAACAAGAGAACCAAAAACACACATGCATGTATCATGCACGCCAAAACTAGCAAGGAAATCATATATGCAACTCAATACCTCCAAGTAATCACGAGTAGCCACTTGAATCCCACTCTTCCTTGCTTGATCCTTGCTTCTTCTTGCTTTCTTTTCCTTCATTTGCCTTCTTTCACCAATGCCAGAATGTTCCAAGAATACTTTGTGTGTCCAAGAGTATGTGAGAGAGAGAATAACAAGAGAGCTCCAAAACTGAACTGACAAAAGGTTGTGTACTGATCCTCAAAAGCTCTTTACTAATGAGGCCTCTATTTTCTTCAATTTCAATTATTTTCCTTCATTCTCCTCTTCACATGCAGCCTGTGACCTTTCACCTTCATTTTCTCCTATTTTCCATTATTTTCATAAATAAAATGTCAATTAATGCCTCTTCTACTTCCAAAGTCTTTGCCATTGCCTTTGCCAATTTCCTTAGCCATAATAAACTAAATGAACACCCACAATAGGATGTTTTTCCCAACATTTTACTTGGAATAAGTTTCCCATGACCTTGGTTATTATTTTGCCTTTATTATCTTTATTACATGGAATTTTGACTAGGGTTGTTACAATTTACTCATAAAATACAAGAGGAACTTAGCTCTTATTGACATATGCAAAATCCAACCAAGTCAAGGACTTCCATGCACCACCCGACCATAGATTGGGCTGAACCAAATCTTTCTTTTATCCAATCACCCCCATGCCATATTCCAATCTTGAATGTGGGATCTCATGGGATGAACCAATCCATAAACAACCAAGGGAATCTAGAGGTTAATCCACATCCACCCTCACACTATTGTGATCTCACCTAAACTAGTCTCGAGTTCGCAAACACAAATTGAGCTTGGATTCCTCAGTATTCCTTCACCATCCCTTGAGGAATTTTCCTATCTCCACCCACCTATTGAGGGCTTCCCAGAGAAAACCATCTCCACCCCCAACACTTGGGATTTTCCTTAGACCACCTCACCCAGATCCAAAACCTTTTGGCAATCCAAAGCTCAACCAAGAATGAATCCCATTACACCATGGCTATTTTGATATGGCAAAGCAAGGTTAAAACCACTGTCGAAACCTAGCAAAACCCATGCCAATGACAACAAATGAACCAAATACACACATGCATATACCATGGATGCCAAAAAGAGCTAAGAAATCATACATGCAACCAATTACCTACAAGTATTCTCGTTGAAGCTGCTTTATCTAACCTTTCCTTTCTTGATCCTTGCTTTCCCTTGATTTCCTTGTCCTTCCTTTGCTTGCTTGCTTTCCTTCCCCTCTTGGTGCTATTCTCCTCTCTAAGACTAATTCCAACAAAAAAATAACAAAAGTACCCAAACCGATTCTCTAATGACTTTTTATTATTGATGCTTCTAATTTCTTCATTTTTCCTCTATTTTCCTTCAATTTCCTCCTCACATGCAACCTGGGACCTTTTAACTCCCTTTTCTCCTATTTTCCTTTATTTTCATAAATAAAATGCCAAAATTCTTTTTTTGCCTTTTCAAATCCTTTGCCATTGCCTTTTTTAATTTCCCATTAGTCATAATAAACAACAAGTGATGCCCACTAGGATGTTTTTCCCAACATTCAGCTTGGAATACGTGTCCAATGACCTTGGTCTTATTTTTCCTTTATTAACTTTATTACGTGAACTTGTAACTCAGGGTTGTTAGAGACCCCTCCTCCTCAGGGGAACAACGTCCACGGTGTTCTATAACACCTACAACCAACAATACCGATGAAAACCAAAACATAATGCCCATGGAGCTTTATAACCTAGCTCGTTGCAGTATTTATAATGAACAACCTACTCAAAAGCAAAACCATCATGACAAACATTATAACCATATCGCTCATTAGAGCTTTATAACACAAATCATTGTGGTATTTACAATCATAACCATACTTAAATAGGTATATATACCCAAAACTCATTTTACTCCATCAACAAATAATGAAGGATACATAGCCCTCATCTGATCAACCATCTCCCATGTAGCTTCTCCATGCCCAAAGTGCTTCCACTGCACTTTAACTTGCTTGATTGCTCTGTTCTAGAGCATGATTTGTTTCTTCTGCAATATGCATTGAGGTTCTAATTGAAATTCTCCTTCTAGATCCACCTGCAATATAGACCAATCAACAATATGATCAACATCATTTACACATCTTTTAAGCAATTAAACATGGAAAACATCATGGACTTTCACTGTTGGGGGCAGTGTAAGTCTGTAGGCCACTGGTCCAATCCCTCAAGGATCTTGAAAGGTCCGCAATACCGAGGTGCCAACTTGGCACATGGACCAATCCTCAAGGAGCTCTTCTTGGACTTGATGCAAAAATACACATGCTCCCTAACGTGAAACTCCTTAAATGCCCTGTGTTGGTCTACATAAATATTTTGCGTATCCTATGTTGCCTTTAGATTCTTCCTTATAAACTGCATTTCTTGTTCCATCTCTCCCAACATGTTCGATCCTATAAGGACCATGTTCATTAGATCACTCCAACTGATGGGACTATTACAACTCCACCCATAGAGTGCCTCAAATGGAATCATCCTCAGTGATTCTTGATAACCACTGTTGTAAGCAAACTCAACCAACGGAAGATACTCCTACGACTTCCGTTGCTGATGCACGACATACATCCTCAACACATCCTCCAAAATCTTGTTGATCTTTATCTGTCCATTTGACCGGGGATGATAAATTGTACTGAAGTACAACTATGTACCCAAACCTACAAATAACTCCTTCCAAAACTTGGAAGTGAACTTAGCATCTCTGTCTGACACAATCTTCTTTGGAGCATCATGCAATCTCATTATCTCTCTGATGAAGATTTGTGCTACCTCACTAGCTGAATAAGTAGTCTTCATTGGAATGAAGTGAACTACCTTTCTCAACTTATCAACCACAACCATGATGGAATCATGTTGCTTCAATGTCCTCTATAAACCTATAATGTAATCCATGGAAATGATCTCCCATTTCCACTATGGAATTGGAATAAGTTGTAATAAACCAATTGGGTGCTTACACTCAACTTTCACTTTTCGATAGTCCAAGCATTTAGCAACAAACTCTACAACTTTCGTCTTCATATTTGACCAATAGTAGAATTTATTCACCATTGTTAATGTCTTCCTATATCCTGGGTGACCTGAATAACGCTTGACATGAAACTCCTTCAAGATAATCTTCTTGAGCTCATTGTTATCCGGCACATAGATCATGTCCCTAAATCTCACCAAGCCACCTATTGTGGGACAATAGTCCACATCCTGATCACCTGTACCCTGTTTTAACCTATGCCTAAGTTGGTGGCACCTCTCATCCTATTTTCCTACCTATAAAATTTGGTCCTGTAAATTTGTCTCATAAGAGCTCATAGTTGCAACATGGTTCACCTACACTCTCCTATTGAGAGCATCTACAACCCTATTATCCTTTCCTTTAATGTATCTAATCTCAAATTCAAACTCACTAAGCGTGGCCAACCATCTAGCTCACCTGGCATTTAGATTCGGTTGGTCAAACCTGCACCTCATCCCACTCTGATCACTCATTAATACAAACCTCCTGCCAAGAAGATAGTTCCTCCACATCTTCAATGCATGAATGATTGTTGTCAACTCAAGGTCATGAGTCACATAGTTATGCCTGTGCTCATTCAATTTCTTTGACTCATAGCACCCCACCTATCCCTCCTACAATAGGACTCCACAAATTCCTCTCTTGCAAGCATTTGTGCACGCCACAAACTCTTTATCTGGATCTACAATCTTTAGAACTGGAGCATTTGTCAACAACTGGTTTAACTGTTCAAAACTTGTTTCACATTCTTTTGTCCATTCAAATTTCTTTCCTTTCCTCTGCAATGATGTAATAGGATATGCAATCCATGAGAAGTTCCTAATGAACATACTATAGTAACCTGCTAGCCCCATGAATGATCTTAACTTATCCACATTCCTGGGAGCTGCCCATTCCATGATAACTCTTATATTTTCAAAATCCACTACTATCCCTTGCTTAGAAACAAAGTGTCCCAAGTAATGTACCTTTGTATGAAAGAAACTGCATTTGCTAAGCTTGGTATACCATTGATGCTCTCTTAGCAATCTCAATACTACTGCTAAGTGTTTGACATGCTCTTCCTCATTCTTAGAATATATTAATATATCATCAGTGAATACAATAACAAACTTGTTTAGATGAGGATGCAATACCATAATATCTCTTAGATCGGTACTTCTTCTCGAAGAGTCTCTTGAACTCATCCCAAATCAATTCTTCTTCTCGAATGCCTTTGACAATCTTCACATCTTCCCACCAAATGTCTGCTTTCCCTTTAAGACTGAAGGTGGTTATTTTGGCTTTCGTGTTCTCAAATTAGTTATGCAATCTAAAGAATTTCTTCATCCCAAGCAACCATGCCTCTGCATATTTTGACTTATTCATATCTCCATCGAATGTAGGGGACTTAACTCATCTAGCAAAGATATGAGATAAATAGATCATCACACATCATCATTACTAGGAAGATGTAATAGCCCTGGTGAAAATTCTATGTTAATAAAGGCAAAATAATAACCATGGTTGATGGGACACTTATTCAAAGAAGAATGTTGGGCAAGACATCGTTCATTTGATTTATTATGGCTAATTAAATTGGAAAAGGGAATGGCTAAGGCTTCGGAAAGGCAAAATGACATTTTTGGCACATTTATTTGTGAAAATAATGGAAATTAGGAGAAAAGGGAGGTGAAAGGTCAAAGCTTATAGGTGAAGAGGAAATTGAAGGAAAATAATGGAAAATGAAGAAAATAGAGGCCTCCTTAATAAAAAGGCTTATGAGGATCAGTTGGTAACCTTTTGTTAGTTTAGTTTTGGAGCTTTCTCATTATTCTCTCTCTATCACACACTCTTGGACACTTAGAATTTGGTTGTACCATTTGGGCATTGGATCAAGAAAGGCAAAGAAGGCAGGAGGAAGCGAACATCAAGCAAGGAAAAGCAAGATCAAGCAGCTACAACAAGATTCTTTACAGGTATTGATTTGCATGTGTGATTTCCTCGCTAGGTTTGGCATGCATGGTTTTGCATGTGGTTTTTTTGTCATGGCACAGATTTTGCTAGGTGTGACAATGTTTTCTCAACCTAGCCTTGCCATTTCCTAATAGCCTTGATGAGATGGGTTCTCATACTTCGGTTGAGTTGGATTTCTAGACGGATGTGAATACGAGTGGGGTGGATCTCCAAAATGACAAACACATGGCCTAGTGGTCCCTAAACTGGACTGGTGGGTCACAATAAAGCCACTGACCTAGTAACCTCTGAGCCAGACTATGGTAAAGCCAAGATTGTGTGCCTAGGAATCCTTGTTGGTGAATGGCAGGATATTTGGTAAAGCTAAGAGGTGGATTGCTCTTCGTTGGTACTAGTAGCCCCGGGAAGGGAAGTAAGGTAAAGCCTGGAGAGTGGGTCTAGGTGTAGGGCCTAGTGATCCCTAGAGCAGATTGTGGATTACGGTAAAGCCTAAGAGACTAGGAGGCACTCAAATTCCTCATGGTGTAAGTGGATAACTCTGGTAGCATCCATGCTTGTTTGGTTCTTTTTCGGTTGGTTATGAGTCCCACATTCATGCTTGGAATATGGCATGGGGGTGATTGACTGAAGAGAGATTTGGCTCAACCAATATATGGTCGGGTGGAAAGTGGTCGTACCATCCCCGGTTGGTTTCTATATTCATTAATGTGAAATTCATTCCCTTGGTTTTTCATGTGTAAATGTATTGGTTTATATGTGGATTCAATGGTTGATGTATTTATGGTATTTCTATTGTTACTATGTTGGTTATGTATATGTTTTATGACAACAACTATGTATGGCTCTCATCATGTTTTTACTTTTAAATGAATGGACAATGTATCTATGACCTAATAGACGATAATGCAGCAAATGACATGAGGGAACAATGGTTCTTAGCGATTCTCAGATCAGTATGAGATCCCTATGCTTAAATCTGATTGTTTACACCTATATATTACATATTTGGGATATGTTTGCCGAAATGTCTACCATGGATAGTAGGGGTATGGTTAAGGGCTTGTTCAACTAATTTCTTTTACATCAATGTTTCCCTATTATTTTACTATTCTGAAGATGTCATTCCATTCTAGGCAGTGACCTGGGCTCTGGGGCTCAAAAAATGGCTTAAATCCTGGGGACGTTGGCACAAAAATGGAAAAAATAGTCCCTGGACGTTGGCACACCTATCAATGAGAGCATCCAAAGCCTCCTGGACACTGGCAAGACTATGTCACGAGAATGTCCAAAGCTCAGGTGATCAAAAACTTCAGTGGGACCGAGGGGCAAGCTACCATGAAGTGTTGGGATGGTTCTTAGGGGTCCTGTAGCTGATGTGGAAATTTTGTATGTTGTGTTTCCGTCGATTCCATTTCCTTAAGGTCACATAGGAGGTTGAATCTAATCATAATAGCCTCTTGTTGCATGTTTACCTTGGTTGGCATGTTACTTGGGTAGATGTGGGAGGAGGGTGTTACAAAGTGGTATCAGAGCATGGTTCACCCCTTGGACTGGACGGGATGTGTGTTGGTCATGCATGCATGTCAGTTGCATGTGTGTCTGTTACGCTTGCATTCCATGTGCTTGTTGCATTCATATGATGTTGATCATGGCTGTAGTGATGTCATCATGTGGAAGTTGATGTTGTCATTGTGGAGTGCATCGTCATGAGTGTGTGATTGGTTACATGTTGTTATATGTCGCTTACATGCATCATTTTGCATGCTTGGTTACATTCTCGTATGTTTCGTTACATTCTTGTATGCTTGGTTACATGTATCATTCATGTAGGTTTGGTTACAAGTATTGTTCGTTTATGCTTGATTACATGTGTTCATACGTGTGTGTGGTTGATTACACATTGCTTATGTATGTCGATGTTTGCATGTGGACATGTGTACAATGGCATAATGGTTGTTGTCATGCATGAGGTTTAAGATGGTTATATTGATGGCTTGCAAGAAGAGCATCAGAACAGAAGACACTACCAAACTCTTCTTCGAATGAGTGTGGGTACATTTTGGGATCCCACATACCATTATCTTAGATAAGGATAACATGTTCTTTAGTACTTTATGGTCGAGCCTTTGGTCATTGGTAGACACTAAGCTGACCAAGTCAACTGCATTCTATCCTCACACTAATGGCCAAACATGAGTTGTCAACATGATGATATTATACATACTACGCATGTACAACTTCAAGCATCCATAAACATAGGATGAGAGTGTTCCCTGTGTGCAACGTAGCTTTAATAGATCTCTTCATAACTCAACTGACCACAAACCCTTTCAAGTGGGCATTGGATTTCAACCATTGTGTCCCATTGATGTTGCAATGCCTCTTATGACTACATAGACAGAAATTGTGCATGTTTAATTCGATGTTGATAAAGCCACCAGGTTTATTGAACACAACTAGCACATCCGCCAATAATTCCATGACATCTTGGATAAAGGCAATGCAAAGTACAAACAATGCATTGATCAACATCGGGTGCCACATAAGTTTCAAGTGGTTGACAAAGTTTAGTTGCATTTGTAGAAGGAACACCTTACCAGAGCCCATCGAAAGTTTCGACCACTTTGATATGGGCCTTATACCATCACCAAGGTCGTGGGTGACAATGCTTTCGAGCTCAACATACCCCCATTCCTTGGCTTGCACCCAGTGTTCAATGTCGACAGCCCTCGGCCATACTTACCACCATTGTTGGACACATCAAGTATTGTTGAGCAACTGACACCAACATAGCTAAACCCAGATTTCATTGAATAGGCCATGACCCATGAGATCATGGACACATAAATTAAGAACAATCACCAACAAAGGATCCAATTATATAAGGTTGTCAAAGTTGAACAACTCATGCACCAAGGCAAGTGGCTCACCAGGGACCGGATTCAACAAAAGTTTCCCCATCTCATGGAGGCACTCAACATAATGGGGACCATTGCTTCCTGAGGGGGGAGGACTAATCCAGGTGGATATTGGTGGCTACCCGCCTATTCCACTTGGATCGTCAACACTATTTCCTTTCAGTTTCCTTATTTATAGCACAATATACTATTTTTGGCAATATTTTGAGTCTTGAACTTCCAGAACCGTTTTGAGGCCCTAAATGATGTTTTTCCCCAAAAATGGGTGAACAAAAAACCTTTCCCAAGGATTTGTAGTCAAAATTTGTTATATATATATATTTCTAACGAGGTATCATACGTGTCAAATAGAGAATGTATGCCAAATTTATGACCTCGAGAAGTTGATGTACCAATTAACCCCAACGGGTCCCACAAACTTTTGTCGCTTCATCTCCTAGGGAAAGGTTTTTGGATGTTAGGGTTTGCATTATTTCTCAATAATAAAAAATCCTTTGAGCTTCATTGTAACATAGTTCAAAAGACATATAGACATCACATTTCTTCTCAAAGATAAGCTACCATCGCTCGAGCTAGTTTGTTTCTCTTATGTATGTAAAGAGTTTTAAGTAGTTGCTATTTTATTTATTGGTACTATGTTTCATTGTATCTTTGTGTTTTGGTTTGAATCTATATTTTATTTCATTCTTGCATAAGTTTGGATCAATGTGAGCCTCTCTAATCAGTTATAGTCACTCACCTTTAAGAACACATAACTTATCTAGCTCGTAGAGTAACAAATCCTAGAGATGGTAGTCAACTATATTATCATTATCATGCATATGACTTTGATTTGCAACTTTTAAAACATCTCCTTGAAGTTCTCGTCTTTTGAACATGCCTCTCTATATGCACCATGAGTGAATGGCTCCACATTCATCCAAGTTCACAAAGCTATGAACCTTCGATGTTGGTGGCCTTGAAATGATGTCGACCAACTTGTTTGTGCTTCCCTTCTTGTACTTGATCACTAAATTAAACTACTTTAAAAAAACCATCCACTTGTAATGCTTGGTTAGTTGTAGCTTACATTAGCCTATCGATATTGTAGTGGCTAGTGATATGTATGCATTACTATCTCCTTTCCCATATGCGTTTCCACTTCATCGCAACTTGCACCAGGGCATATAACTCTTTGTCATAGGTAGGAAAGCTGAGAACTGCCCTGTGAAATACTTTAGAATGGTAACATCCAAGCCTACCTCCCTGCATCAAGACTACTCCCATAACATACCCACTCACATCTATCTCCACTTCGAAGGGTTATTGCAAGTTCAGTAATTACAGAACCGGTGCTTGACTGATATTCTCTACTAACTCTTTCACCATCGGAAACTCACACCACTAATTGTTATGGCATGGAGTGGTGCTACTGTTATTGAAAATGATGATATGAATTTCCTCAGGTATTGTGCTTCCCCAACAAAATTTTTGACCTCAGAAAAATTAGTAGGCACTAGCCACTTCATGACGTTCTCCTTCTCTGTAGGATCTATCTTTATCTCTCTTCCACCTATCACATAACTTAGATACACCAAAAACTAATGTGTAAACACACTCTTCTCGAGAGTTGCCAACAATTGGTGCTTCCTTAATGTCTCTAGCACTTGCATCAAATGTGAGATGTTCTCCTCCTAGGTAGAATTGTATACCAATATATCATCCAACCAGGTGATATCCAAACTTTAAGTCCATCTTGGTGAAGTATTTGGCTTGTTGCAATTAATCTAGCAAATCATCTATCCTGGACAGAGGGTACCTATTCTCAAGCCTAATTTGTTTGACACCTTGTAATTGATACACATCTGCCAAGGCCCATCCTTCATTGGCATAATTATGATGGGGGACTCACATGGTGAGGTACTTGGTTGAATGAGACCCTATTCTAGTAGCTACTACAACAACACCTTCACCTCACTTACTTCTATAACATATTACCTATACAACCTAATGTTTGACAATGGGGAGTCTGAAAATAGTTTAATCTCATTCCACTTCGATCTTGGGTGGTATCCCTTTAGGCTCCTAGAACACATCCTTGATGCATGTAACAACTCTTCTAGTTGTTGTTTTTATGTCTCAATGGACCTTTCCAAGGATGAATTTCCTCTCATGGACTCTTCTACATATTGATCTTCTCTTAAAAACAATAAAACAAGCTTCTTGCTAGAACTAATCATTTTCTTCACTTGGTTGGGAATTACTAATGTTATATTTCCTCGGTAGCTTTGTAGATTCTAAAGGATTTTCCATTCTTTATGAGGCAATATTGGTTGGATATCCACATGAATATTGAATTTACATACAAGGAATTCCAAACACCACTCGACATACATCAAGGAGAACTACATCTAGTTATGCTTTATAAAAAAAATAGCACTAGTGGCAAATATAATTTTGCATTGTTTGGATACCTTTATTTCCTGATCCGAATATAAACAGGAACACAACAAATTATAGATATAACCATACATATAGAGATGCAGCAAAAATAATACTTCATTTCATTATTGTAAAATACTAAAATATGCTTACAAACATAAATGGAAATAAACTAACTAGGGCGATGGTAGCTTATCTCTGAGAAGAGATGTGGCGTCTACATGCCTCTGAACTGTCTTACAATGAGGATCAAATGCCTATTTATTGTTCAGAAACAATGGAAAACCCTAAACATCCAAAAAACCAACCCTAGAAGATGAAACGTCAAACTGTGGGCCCCGCTTGGGTAAATTGGTACATCAACTTCTCGGAGTCATAACTTTGGCATACAATCTTCGTTTGACGCGCACAATATCTCGTTAGAAAGATCTATTCAAGAACTAAAACATTGGGAATAGAAACATTAGCCCATTATCCCATTTTGCTCCCAGTTTTCCCAAAAAACGTTGTTTAGGGCCTCAAACCGGCTTCGAAAGTTCAGGACCCGAAAAACTGCTAAAAATAGTAAATTGTGCTACAATTAAGGAAATTGAAAGGTTGAAAGAAACAATGGTGGGGTTCCAAGTGGACTTGGCAGGTGGCCACCAATATCCACCTGGATCATTCCTCCCCCCTTAGGAAGCAATGGTCCCCATTGCGTTGAGTTCCTCCACGAGATGAGGAAACTTCTGCTAAAATTGGTCCCTGGTGAGCCACTTGCCCTGGTGAATGAGTTGGCTTGCTTTAACAACTTGATAAAGTTAGATATTCTGCTAGCGAATGTGCTTGATCTGTGTGTCCATGATTTGATCAGTTGCATCTTGTTCCATGCAATCTGGATTTAACTCTGTGCATGTGAGCTGTTCTGCAATGTCGGATGTGTCTAGTAATGGTGGAAAGTATGGTCGACGGTGCTCCACATTGAACATTGGGTGCAAGCCAAGGAATGGGGGAATGTTGAGCTCAAATGCATTCTCTCCCATAACCTTGGTAATGGTGTAAGGACCATATCGGAGTGGTATGAGTTTCCGATAGCCTTCGGTAAGGCGTTCCTTTTGCAAATGCAACCAGACTTTTTCGCCCACCTGAAACTTGTGTGACGCCTGATGTTGATCATGTCACTGCTTGTACTTGGCATTCGATTTCTCCAGAATGTCGTGGACCTACTAGCAAATATGTTGGATGTGCTCAAAGAAGTTGTTTGCCTGATTTGTTTATGACTGGACATGTGTCAAATCTACCTGAGTAGCTACAAATGGCATGGCCACATCAATGGGACATAGTGGCTGGAATCCCAAGCCCACTTGAAAAGGATTGTGGCCAGTTGAGCTATGGAGAGTCTAGTTGTAGTTGTGTTGAACATAGGGGAGGCTCTCATCCCATGTGCGTGGATGCTTTGAGTTGTACATGCACAGAATGTGTACGATCATCCTGTTGACAACTTCTGTTTGGCCATTAGTTTGAGGATGGAAGGATGTGGACATAGTGAATTTGGTATCAAACATCGACCAGACACTGGACCAAAATGTACTAAGGAACCTGTTGTCCCAATTTAAGATGATAGACTATGGGATCCCAAAGTGTACCCACACTCATTCAAAGAAGAGTTTAGCAGTGGCTTATGTTGTGATATTCTTCTTGCAGGGCACCATAATGGCCATCTTCGAGAACCTGTTGACGACCACAAAAACATAGTCATTTCCATGCTTAGTAGAAGGAAGGCCCGACATGTAATCCATGGAGATGGATTCCCAAGGTCGAATAGGGGTAGGCAGTGGGGTATAGAAGCCTTGCTTCTTGATGGCCAGTTTAGCAATGGCACAGGCAGTGCATGATCTGATGTACTTCCTGACATCCTGTCGAAGATTCGGCCAGTATAGAAATACTTATGCAGTACTGCCACAGATTTTTCAACCCCGAAATGCCCAACAACCCGAATGTAGTGTGCTTCCCAAATCATCTTGGCACGCTCACTTAAAGGAATACAAAGGTGACCCAGGTGGCATAACATGGCATCTCGGAGGTGAAAATCTAGAACATGCTAACCCTCCAAGAGTGTCTGGTATGTGTGGCCGAATTCTGGGTCGCTTTTGTAGAGAAGTGGCCAATCAGAAGTCTCATGCCCACAAGAGTTGAGCATGATGGTTAACGCCATGATCGTTGGTCGACTGAGGCAATCTGCCACATTATTGGTGTTGCCCTTCTTATACTTGATATTCAAATGGAACTGTTGCAGGTATGTGGACCACTTTTGATGGCGATCATTCTGCAATATCCCTTGGGTCTATTTGAACTACAAGCGTCGGTGGTCTGTGTGGATGACCGTTTCCTTCCCCAAAATGTAATGCTTCCATTGTCGGCAGGCCTGCACAATGGAATACATCTCTTTGTCATAAGTGGGATACTTATGGACTGTGTCTAAAAGTGTCTCACTGTGATATGCCATTGGGTGTCCGTGTTGAGTAAGGACTGCCCCAATAACATAGTCAAAGACATCTATCTCGACCTCAAATAGTTGTTGCAAGTATTGTAATGCGAGCGCTGGTGCCGAGCAAAGGCGATCTTTCAACTCTGTGAATGACTTCTCTTGAGATTCGGACCAAAAGAATTTTGCTTTCACTCCTCCCTTGGTGACTTGACTCAAGGGACAAGTGATATGAGAAAATCCTAACACGAACCTGTGGTAGAAGTTGGCAAGACCTAGAAAGTTGAGGAGCTCTGTCAGAGTGATTGGAGATGGCCAATCCCGAATGACTTGGATCTTGGCTGGATCCACATGCACCCCCCTTTCATCAATAATGTATCCCAGATACTGGACCTAGGTCATGCCAAAAGTGCATTTCTCCAAATTGGCACATAACTTGTGTTGCTGCAGTGTTTGGAGAACTTGTCGAATGCGGTGGAGGTGCTCTTCCCAACTATGGCTGAAGATCAGGATGTCATCCAAGTATACCACTACAGATGAGTTGGTGAATGGCCGCAAGATGTTGTCCATTAGCCTCATGAAGGTAGTAGGAGCATTAGTCAATTTGAAAGGCATAACCAACCATTCAAAAAGGCCCTCCTTGGCTTTGAAGGCAGTCTTCCACACATCGGAGGGTTCGATTGATACCTAGTGATATCCTAACTTCAAATTGATCTTACTGAAATATTTCCCCCCTTCAGTTGGTCAAATAGGTCATCAATCCATGGGATCAGGTACCTATTACGAATAGTGATGTTCTTCAGCGCCCAATAGTCAATACAGAGTCTCCAAGTCCCATCCTTCTTCTGTACCAACACAATTGGGCTCCCACAGGGTGATAAACTCAGACAGATGTGACCTTTCTGCAGCAGCTCCTGAATTTGCCTCTTGATTTCATCATTCTCCATAACAGAGCACTGATAGATTGGTCCATTGGTCAGCGGTGCACCTGGGGTCAGATCGATGGAGTGCTTGACCTAACAGTGCAGAGAAATCCCTACGGGGGATGTGAAGATGTCCTTGTACTCCTCCACGACCTTGTCCATTTGTAGTTGTCGTGCAAAGGGACCTTGTCTTGAGGTCATGGCCATCATCTTCTTCTTTCCTTGAGGACATATCGTCATGAAAACAAATTTCCCAGTTTTGCAAATGAGCTTACTACATTATTTTGCAGTAACTAAAGAGATGGCGGTAGGCGGTGCTACCTCCGGTATCCTGTACAACTTATTTCCCAAAGTAACAATAACAGCACGGGGTCTTGATTCATACACAACACGTCACTTCCATAAGTATGGTTGTCTTAATAATACATCACAAACATCAAGGGGAGCAACATCACATAATACCTCATCCATGAAGGGCTTCATGTTGTATGGAAGATGACACTGCTAACTCATGCGAAGATCTTGTCCTTGGTGTAGCCACCTGATGGTGTACAGTTGTGGATGTGTTGTGGTCGGTAAGCCCAGCCACTTCACGACCTTTGCCAAAATGAGCTTCTTTTGGCTCCCGCTATAGACAATGAACTGTAGCGAGGAGCCCTTTACCCACATCTGGGAGTGGAAGAGATGCTCCTCCTCCTCTGGATCTTCGGGTTCCTCCTTTTGGGTCTTCGAGGTGGCAACAATGGTGTTTGGCTCCACATTAATAATATGCTTCCTGCTTACCTTTTTCATTCCCCTTGTAGGGTTCTGACTCAAAGTCGGAACATCCATCTGATTATGAAACCTTTAGCTCGGCCACAACTGACTGCTTGGCCGGACACTCACTTTTGTTGTGAGTGGAGCTCTTATGGAACTCGCACCACTTTCCCATGTCCTTTTTCGTCTTCACGACGTTGTTCTTTGCTTGCATATTTGGTGGGTTGTCTTGGGCTGCCCCGCCTTGGATTTTTCCTTTGTTCTATTGTTTGGGGGCACCTTTCCCTTGCTTCAGATTCATACATCCAAAGTCTCGCTTCTTCGGTTTAAACTTTTGCTCGATCTTGACAGCATATCAATATGTCATGCTGAGTGAGGATATGTTCAGGAATTCTATTTCTTCCTAGATGTACTTATGTAGGCATCCACAGTATTTGAGTACCAAATACTGCTCTGAATCCTTGATACCCAACTTTGTGAGAAGGGTATGGAAAATATTGGTAAACTTTGGCACATCTTGGTCCCTTCCCTGTCGCAGCATGGTCCACTTTATGTATTGATCTCATAGCTTCTGACAAGGTAGTACTCCTCCTTGATGGCAGTCCAAAAGGAATTCCAAGTGGGTGTGGCTGAAAACAACGAGGTCATACTTTCATCCTTCCACTTGCAGTAGGTTTCCCACAAGTCCTTGACGTGGGGGCGGCTTTGAGAAGAGCGAAAGTAATCTTTTGCCGGTCAGAAAAATCATGAACAAGAAAATAACCTTCTAGCATATTTAACCATTTATCTACAACGTCTGCATCTATCTGACCCTCAAATATGGGAATGTCAAAGTTGTACCTTAAAGGGTGTGGCGCTTCCAGAGTAGCTGCTGGAAGTAGATGTGTCGCCCCTAGGTAGCCGCTGAAGGATTTGGGCAAGGATGTCCAGCATTGCGTTCCTTTGTCGCTCGAGGGCCTCTTTGAGCAACATTTTTATAGGATCTCATGCCCCCTCATCTTTTTTTCATCCACCTTGGGAGGCCGTCGGGATTTGCGAGGTTGGTCTTGCAAAGGTTCGACCAATTCAAGCCTTAATTCCTTATATCCCAACCTCATTGGGGACATGCAAAGAAAGACAGAGAAAGAGTAGACTGCTCTGATACCACTGATCCGGATTTAACAGAAATGCAACAAATTATAGATATAACCATACATAAAGAGATGCAGCATAAATAATACTTCATTTCATTATTGTAAAATAATGAAATATGCTTACAAATAGAAATGGAAGTAAACTAGCTAGGGCGATGATAGCTTATCTCTGAGAAGATATGTGGCGGCTACATGCCTTTGAACTGTCTTACAATGAGCCTCGAAGGCCTATTTATTTTTGAGAAACAATGGAAAACCCTAAACATCCAAAAACCTAACCCTAGAAGATGAAACGCCAAACTGTGAGCCCCGTTTGGGTAAATTGGTACATCAACTTCCCGAGGTCGTAAATTTTGGATACGATCTACATTTCATGCGCACAATATTTCGTTAGGAAGATCTATCAGAGAACTACAACTTTAGGAAGAGCAAAACCGGTCCATGGACCCATGTTGCTCCCAGTTTTCCCAAAAAATGTCGTTTAGGGCCTCAAAACGGCTCTGGAAGTCCAGGACCCGAAAAACTGCTGAAAATAGTAAATTGTGCTACAATTAAGGAAACTGAAAGGTTGAAAGAAACAATGGTGGGGGTCCAAGTGGACTTGGTGGGTGGCCACCAATATGCACCTGGATCATTCCTCCCCCCTTAGGAATCAATGGTCCCCATTGCGTTGAGTTCCTCCATGAGATGAGGAAAGTTCGACTAAACTTGGACCTTGGTGAGCCACTTGCCCTGGTGAAGGAGTTGGCCTACTTTGACAACTCGATACAGTTGGATATTCTGCTGGCGAGTGTTCTTGATCTGTGTGTCCATGATCCGATCAATTGCAGCTTGTTCCATGCAATCTGGATTTAACTCTATGGGTGTGAGTTGTTCTACAATGTCGGATGTGTCTAGTAATGGTGGAAAGAATGGTCGAGGGTGGTCCACATTGAACACTGGGTGCAAGCCAAGCAATGGGGGAATGCTGAGCTCAAATGCATTGTCTCCCACAACCTTGGTAATGGTGTAAGGACCATATCAGAGTGGTATGAGTTTTCGACAGGCTCCAGTAAGGCGTTCCTTTTGCAAATGCAATGAGACTTTGTCGCCCACCTGAAACTTGTGTGGCACACAATGTTGATCATGTTGCTGCTTGTACTTGGCATTTGATTTCTCCAGAATGTCGTGGACTTGCTGGCGAATATGTTGGATGTGCTCAATGAAGCTGTTTTCCTTATCTGTTTCGGACTGGACATGATCCGAATCTACGTGAGTAGTTGCAAATGGCATGGCCACATCAATGGGACATAATGGCTGGAATCCCAAGCCAACCTAAAAAGGGTTATGGCCAGTCAAGTTGTGGAGAGCCCGGTTGTAGCTGTGTTGAACATAGGGGAGGCTCTCATCCCATGTGCATGGATGCTTTGAGTTGTACATGTGCAAAATGTGTATGATCATCTTGTTGACAACCTCTGTTTGGCCATCTGTTTGAGGATGGAAGGATGCGGACTTAGTGAGTTTGGTATGAGCATCGACTAGATACTAGACCAAAATGTACTGAGGAATATGATGTCCCAATATGAGGTGATAGACAGTGGGATCCCAAAGTATACCTACACTCGTTCAAAGAAGAGTTTAGCAGTGGCTTTTGCTATGATATTATTCTTGCAGGCCGCCATAATGGCCACCTTCGAGAACCTATTGATGACCACAAAAACGCAGTCATTTCCATTCTTAGTAGAAGGAAGGCCCGACATGTTATCCATGGAGATGGATTCCCAAGGTCGACTAGGGGTAGGTAGCGGGGTATAGAGGCCTTGCTTCTTGATGGTCGGTTTGACAATGGCACACGCAGTGCATGATCTGATGTACTTCCCGACATCCTGTCAAAGATTCGGCCAATAGAAATACTTCTACAGTACTGCCACTGTTTTCTCGACCTCGAAATGCCCAACAACCCGACTATAGTGTGGTTCCCAAATCATCTTGGCACACTCGCTTGAAGGAACATAAAGGTGACCAAGGTGGAATAACATGGCATCTTAGAGGTGAAAATTTGGAACATGCTGACCCTCCAAGAGTGTCCGGTATGTGTGGCCGAATTCTAGGTTGCTTTTGTAGAGAAGTGGCTAATCAGAAGTCTCGTGCCCACAAGAGTTGAGCACGGTGGTTAATGCCATGATCGGTGGTCGACTGAGGCAATCTACAACATTATTGGTGCTGCCCTTCTTATACTTGATATTCAAATGGAACTGTTGCAGGTATGTGGACCGCTTCTGATGGCAATCATTCTGCAATTTCCCTTGGGTTTGTATGAACTACAGGGGTTGGTGGTCTGTGTTGATGACCATTTCCTTCCCCAAAATGTAATGCTTCCATTATCAGCAAGCCTACACAATGGAATACATCTCTTTGTCATAAGTGGGATACTTTCGAATTGTGTCTGAAGTGTCTCACTGTGATATGCCACTGGATGCCCGTCTTGAGTAAGGACTACCACAATGGCATAGTCAGATGCATCTGTCTCGACCTTAAATGGTTGTTGCAAGTTTGGTAATGCGAGCATTGGTGCCAAGCAAAGGTGATATTTCAACTCTATTAATGCCTTCTATTGAGATTCAAACCAAAATAATTTTGCTTTCACTCCTCCCTTGGTTACTTGACTCAGGGGCCAAGTAACATGAGAAAATCCCAACACGAACCTGTGGTAGAAGATGGCAAGACCTAGAAATCTACGAGGCTCTGTGAGAGTGGTTGGAGATGGCCAATCCCGAATAACTGGATCTTGGTTGGATCCACATGCACCCCCTGTTCATCAATAATGTATCCCAGATACTGAACCTGGATCATGCCAAAAGTGCATTTCTCCAAATTGGCACATAACTTGTGTTGCGCAGTGTTTGGAGAACCTGTCGGATGTGGTGGTGGTGCACTTCCCAACTCTGGCTGAAGATCAGGATGTAATCCAAGTATAACACTACAAATGAGCTGGTGAATGGTCGCAAGATGTCGTCCATTAGCCTCATGAAGGTTGCAGGAGCATTCATCAATCTGAAAGGCATAACCAACCATTTGAAAAGGCCCTCCTTGGCATTGAAAGTAGTCTTCCACACATCAGAGGGTTCGATTGGTACTTGGTGATATCCTGACTTCAAATCAATCTTACTGAATTATTTTTCCCCCTTCAGTTGGTCCAGGAGGTCATCAATCCGTGGGATCGGGTACCTATTACAGACAGTGATCTTGTTCAATGCCCGATAGTCAATAAAAAGTCTCCAAGTCCCATCCTTCTTTTGTACCAACATGATCGGGCTCCCACAGGGTGATGATATTGGACGGATGTGACCTTTCTGCAGCAGCTCCTGAATCTACCTCTTGATTTCATCGTTCTCTAGAACGGAATGCCGATAGATTCGTCCATTGGGCAGCAACGCACCTGGGGTTAGATTGATGGAGTCCTTGACCTGGCAGTGCAGAGGAACCCCTACGGGGGATGTGAAGATATCCTCGTACTCCTCCACGACCTTGTCCATTTGTAGTTTGTCGTGTGGAGGGGCCCTGTTTAGAGGTCGTGGCCACCATATTCTTCTTTCCATGAGGGTGTATCATCAGGAAAACAAATTTCTCGATTTTTGAAATGAGCTTACTACATTGTTTTGTAGTAACCAAAGAGATCGCAGTAGGCGTTGCTACCTCCCGTATCTCGTACAACTTATTTCCCAAAGTAATAATAACAGCATGGGGCCTTGATTCATACACAGCATGTCACTTCCATAAGTATGGTTGTCCTAATAATACATCACAAACATCAAGGGGAGCAACATCACACAATACCTCATCTGTGAAGGGCTTGATGTTGTATGGAATGTGAAATTGTTGACTCACACGAAGATCCCATCCTTGGTAAAGCCACCCAATGGTGTACAGTTGTGGATGTGCTGTGGTCGGTAAGCCCAGCCAATTCACGACCTATGCCGAAATTATGAGGTTCTTTTCGCTCCCGTTGTAGACAATGAACTGTAGCGAGGAGCCCTTTACCCACATCTAGGAGTGGAAGAAACGCTCCTCCTCCTCTGGATCTTCAGGTTCCTCCTTCTGGATCTTCGTGGTGGCAATGGTGGCATTGGGCTCCACATCAATAATATGCTTCCCTTTGTCATTCCCCTTGTCGGGTTCTGGCTGAGAGTTGAAACATCCATCTGATTCTGAAACCTTTAGCTCGACCACCAGTGACTGCTTGGCCTGACACTCACTTTTGTTGTGAGTGGAGTTCTTATGGAACTCACACCACTTTCCCGTGTCCTTTTTCAGCTTCGTGACACTGTTCTTTGCTTGCAGCTTTGGCGGGTTGTCTTGGACCGCCCCGCCTTGGCTTTGTCCTTTGTTCTGTGGTTTGGGGGCACCTTTCCCTTGCTTTAGATTCACACATCCAAAGTCTCGCGTCTTCTGTTTAAACTTTTGCTTGATCTTGACGGCATATTGGTATGCCGTGATGAGCAAGGAGATGTTCAGGAATTCTATTTCTTCCTAGATGTAATTGTGCAGGCAGCCACGGTATTTGAGTACCAAACGCTGCTCTGAATCCTTGATACCCAACTTTGTGTGAAGGATTTGGAAAATATTGGTAAACTCTGGCACGTCTTGGTCCTTTCCCTTTCGCAATGTGGTCCACTTTATGTATCGATCCTCATAGTTTCCGACAAGGTAGTACTGCTCCTTGATGGCAGTCCGGAATGAATTCCAAGTGGGTGAGACTAAAAACAGTGAGGCTCTACTTTCATCCTTCTACTCGCAGTATGTTTCCCACCAATCCATGATGTGGGGGTAGCTTTGAGAAGAGCGAAAGTAATTTTTTCTCGACGAGAAAAATCATGAACATAAAAATATCCTTCTAACAGATTTAACCATTTATCTACAGTGTCTGCATCTATCTGATCCTCAAATATGGGAATGTCAAAGTTAACGTGTACCTTAAAGGGTGTGGCGCTTCCAGAGTAGCTGCTGGAAGTAGATGTGTCACCCCTCGGTAGTCGCTGAAGGACTTGGGAAAAGTTGTCCATCATCGCATTCCTTTGTCGTTTCGAGGGCCTCTTTGAGCAAAATTTTGATAGGATCTCTTGCCCCCTCGTCTTTCTTTTCATCCGCCATGGGAGGCCGTCGGTATTTGCGAGGCTGGTCTTGAAAAGGTTCAACCAGTTCAAGCCCTAACTACTTATAACCCGACCTCGTTGGGGACATGCAAAGAAAGACAGAGAAAGAGTAGGATGCTCTGATACCACTGATCCAGATTTAAACAGAAATGCAACAAATTATAGATATAACCATACATATAGAGATGCAGTGTAAATAATACTTCATTTCGTTATTGTAAAATACTAAAATATGCTTACAAACAGAAATGGAAATAAACTAGCTAGGGCAATGGTAGCTTATCTCTGAGAAGATATGTGGTGGCAACATGCCTCTGAATTGTCTTACAATGAGGCTCGAAGGCCTATTTATTGTTGAGAAACAATGCAAAACCCTAAACATGCAAAAACCTAACCCTAGAAGATAAAACACCAAACTGTGGGCCCTGTTCTATTTGATGTCTCTGTTTGACGTGCATAATATCTCGTTAGAAAGATCTATCAAAGAAATACAACTTTGGGAACAGAAACATGGGTCCAACATGGTTCCATGGACCCATGTTACTCCCAATTTTCCCAAAAAACGTTGTTTAGGGCCTCAAAAGGGCTCTGAAAGTTCAGGACCCGAGAAAATGTTAAAAATAGTAAATTGTGCTACAACTAAGGAAACTTAAAGGCTGAAAGAAACAATGGTGGGGATCCAAGTGGATTTGGCGGGTGGCCACCAATATCCACCTGGATCATTCCTCCCCCCTTAGGAAGAAATGGTCCCCATTGCGTTGAGTTCCCCCATGAGATGAGGAAACTTTTGCTGAACTTGGTCCTTGGTGAGCCACTTTCCCTAGTGAATGAGTTGGCCTATTTTTACAACTCGATACAGTTGGATATTCTATTGGCGAGTGTGCTTGATCTGTGTGTCCATGATCTGATCAGTTGCAGCTTGTTCCATGCAATTTGGATTTAACTTTGTGGGTGTGAGCTATTCTACAATGTCGAATATGTCTAGTAATGGTGGAAAGTATGGTTGAAGGCGGTCCACATTGAACACTGGGTGTAAGCCAAGGAATGGGGGAATGCTGAGCTCAAATGAATTATCTCCCACAGCCTTGGTAATGGTGTAAGGACCATATTGTAGTGGTCTGAGTTTCTGATAGGCTCTGAGAAGGCGTTCCTTTTGCAAATGCAACGAGACTTTGTCGCCACCTCAAACTTGTGTGGCACCCGATGTTGATCATGTTGCTGCTTGTACTTGGCATTTGATTTCTCCATAATGTCGTGGACTTGCTGGCGAATATGTTGGATGTCCTCAATGAAGCTGTTTTCCTTATCTATTTCGGACTGGACATGAGCCGGATCTACGTGAGTAGTTGCAAATGGCATGGCCACATCAATGGGACATAGTGGCTGGAATCCCAAGCCCACCTGAAAAGTGTTGTGGCTAGTCGAGTTGTGGAGAGTCTGATTGTAACTGTGCTGAACATAGGGGAGGCTCTCATCCCTTGTGGGTGGATGCTTTGAGTTGTACATGCGCAGAATGTGTACGATCATCTTGTTGACAACCTTTGCCTAGCCATTAGTTTGAGGATGGAAGGATGTGGACTTAGTGAGTTTGGTATCCAGCATTGACCAGAGCTTCTGCTGTGATATTCTTCTTGAAGGCGACCATATTGGCCATCTTCGAGAACTTGTCGACAACCATAATAACACAATCATTTCCATGCTTAGTAGAAGGAAGGCCTGACATGTAATCCATGGAGATGGATTCCCAAGGTCGACTAGGGGTAGGCCGTGGGGTATAGAGGCCTTGCTTCTTGATGGCCAGTTTGGCAATGGCACGGGTAGTGCATGATCTGATGTACCTCCCAACATCCTGTCGAAGATTCGGCCAATAGAAATACATCTGCAGTACTGCCACCATTTTCTTAACCCCGAAATGCCCAACAACCCAACTGTAGTGTGCTTCCCAAATCATCTTGACACACTCACTTGAAGGAACACAAAGGTGACCTAGGTGGCATAACATGGCATCTTGGAGGTGAAAATCTAGAACATGCTGACCCTCCAAGAGTTTCTAGTATGTGTGGCCAAATTCTGGGTCTCTTTTGTAGAGAAGTGGCCAATCAGAAATCTCGTGCCCACAAGAGTTGAGCACAGTGGTTAATGCCATGATCGATGGTTGACTGAGGCAATCAACAACATTATTGGTGCTGCCCTTCTTATACTTGATATTCAAATGGAAATGTTGCAGGTATGTGGACCACTTCTGATGGCGATCATTATGCAATTTCCCTTGGGTCTGTATGAACTACAAGGGTCAGTGGTTTGTGTGGATGACCTTTTCCTTCGCCAAAATGTAATGATTCCATTATCGGCAAGCCTACGCAATGGAATACATCTCTTTGTCATAAGTGGGATACTTCCGGATTGTGTCTGTAAGTGTCTCATTGTGATATGCCACTGGATGCCTGTGTTCAGTAAGGACTGCCCCAATAGCATAGTCAGAGGCATCTGTCTCGACCTTAATGGTTGTTGCAAGTTTGGTAATGTGAGCACTGGTGCCGAGAAGAGGCGATCTTTCAACTTCGAGAATGCCTTCTTTTGAGATCCATACCAAAAGAATTTTGCTTTTTCTCCTCCCTTGGTGACTTGACTCAAGGGCCAAGTGATATGAGAAAATCCCAACATGAACCTGTGGTAGAAGTTGGCAAGACCTAGAAAGCTACGGAGCTTTGTCAGAGTGGTTGGAGATGGCCAATCCCCAATGAATTGGATCTTGGTTGGATCCATATGCACCCCCCATTCATCAATAATGTATCCCATATACTAAACTTGGGTCATGCCAAAAGTGCATTTCTCCAAATTGGCACATAACTTGTGTTGCCTCAGTGTTTGGATAACCTCTCGGATGTGGTGGAGGTGCTCTTCCCAACTCTGGCTGAAGATCAAGATGTCATCCAAGTACACCACTATAAATGAGTTAGCGAATGGCCGCAAGATGTCCTCCATTAGCCTCGTGAAGGTTGCAGGAGCATGTGTCAATCTGAAAGGCATAACCAACCATTCGAAAAGGAACTCCTTGGCTTTGAAGGTAGTCTTCCACACATAGGAGGGTTCAATTGGTACCTCGTGATATCCTGACTTCAAATCGATCTTGCTGAAATATTTTCCCCCCTTCAATTGGTCCAGGAGGTCATCAATCCATGGGATTGGGTACCTATTACGGACAGTGATCTATTTCAACGCGCGATAGTCAATACAGAGTCTCCAAATCCCATCCTTCTTCTGTACCAACATGATCGGGCTTCCACAGGGCGCTGAAATTGGACGGATGTGATCTTTCTGTAAGAGATCCTGAATCTGCCTCTTGATTTCATCGTTCTCCAGAATAGAGCACCGATAGATTGGTTCATTAGGCAGCAGCGCACCTGGGGTCAGATCGATGGAGTGCTTGACCTGACAGTGCAGAGGAACCCCTATGGGGGATGTGGAGATGTCCTCGTACTCCTCCACAACCTTGTCCATCTATAGTTGTCGTGCGGAGGGGCCCTATCTGGAGGTTGTGGCCACCATCTTCTTCTTTCCTTGAGGGTGTATCATTAGGAAAACAAATTTCCCAGTTTTGGAAATGAGCTTACTGCATTGTTTTGCAGTAACCAAAGAGATGGCGGTAGGCGGTGTTAACTCCGGTATCCTGTACAACTTATTTCCCAAAGTAAAAATAATAGCACGGGGCCTTGATTCCTACACAGCGTGTCGCTTCCATAAGTATGGTTGTCCTAATAATACATCACAAACATCAAGGGTAGCAACGTCACACAATACCTCATTTGTGAAGGGCTTGATGTTGTATGGAAGGCGACATTGCTCACTCATGCGAAGATCTCGTCCTTGGTGAAGCCACCAGATGGTGTATGGTTGTGGATGTGTTGAGGTCGGTAAGCCCAGCCGCTTCACGACCCCTACTGAAATGAGGTTCTTTTAGCTCTCACTATCAATAATGAACTGTAGCAGGGGGCCCTTTACCCACATCTGGGAGTGGAAGAGACGCTCCTCCTCCTCTAGATCTTTGGGTTCTTCCTTCTGGTTCTTCGTGGTGGCAACGGTGGCGTTAGGCTCTGCATCGATAATCTACGTCCCTTTGTCATTCCCCTTGTCGGGTTCTAACTCAAAGTAAGAACATGCATCTAATTCTGAAACCTTTAGCTCAGCCACCAGTGACTGCTTGGCCCGACACTCACTTGTATTGTGAGTGGAGCTCTTATGGAACTCACACCACTTTCCTGTGTCCTATTTCGGCTTCGCGACGTTGTTCTTTGCTTTCAGCTTTGGCGAGTTGTCTTGGGCCACCTCGCTTTGGCTTTGTCCTTTATTTTGTGGTTTGGGGGCACCTTTCCCTTGCTTTAGATTCAGACATCCAAAGTCTCGCTTCTTCTGTGTAAACTTTTGCCCAATCTTGACAGCATATCTGTATGCCATGCCGAGCGAAGAGATGTTCAGGAATTCTATTTCTTCCTGGATGTACTTGTGTAGACAGCCGCGGTATTTGAGTACCAAATGCTACTCCAAATCCTTGATACCCAACTTTGTGCAAAGGGTACGAAAAATATTGGTAAACTCTGGCACGTCTTGGTCCCTTCCCTGCCACAGCGTGGTCCACTTTATGTATTGATCCTCATAGATTCTAACAGGGTAGTATTGCTCCTTGATGGCGGTTCAGAATGAATTCCAAGTGGGTGCAACTAAAAACAGTGAGGCCATACTTTCGTCCTTCTGCTCGCAGTAGGTTTCCCACTAGTCCTTGACGTGGGGGGCGAATTTGAGAAGAGCGAAAGTAATCTTTTCCCTAGCCAGAAAAAATCATGAACAGAAAAATACGCTTCTAACAGATTTAACCATTTATCTACGGTGTTTGCATCTATCTGACCCTCAAATATGGGAATGTCAAAGTTAACTTGTACCTTAAAGGGCGTGGCGCTTCCAGAGTAGCTGCTGGAGGTAGATGTGTCGCCCTTGGGTAGCCATTGAAGGATCTGGGAAAATTTGTCCATCGTCGCATTCCTTTGTCGCTAGAAGGCCTCTTCAAGCAAAATTTTGATAGGATCTCCTAGCCCCTCGTCTTTATTTTCATTCACCATGGGAGGTCGTCGGTATTTGCGAGGCTGGTCTTGCAAAGGTTCGACCAGTTCAAGCTCTAACTCCTTATATCCCAACCTCATTGGGGACATGCAAAAAAAGACAGAGAAAAAGCGGACCGCTCTGATACCACTGATCCGACTTTAAACAAAAACACAACAAATTACAGATATAACCATACATATAGAGATGGAGCATATATAATACTTCATTTCATTACTGTAAAATACTAAAATATGCTTACAAACAGAAATGGAAATAAACTAGCTAGGGTAATGGTAGCTTATCTCTGAGAAGATATGTGGCGGCTACATGCCTCTAGACTGTCTTACAATCAGTCTCGAAGGCCTATTTATTGTTGACAAACAATGGAAAACCCTAAACATCCAAAAACCTAACCCTAGAAGATGAAACACCAAACTGTGGGCCCTGTTTGGGTAAATTGGTACATCAACTTCTCAGGGTCATAACTTTGGCGTATGATCTTCGTTTGATGCGCACAATATCTTGTTAGAAAGATCTATCCCAAAATTGCAACTTTGGGAAGAGCAACATCGGATCGTTGAACCATTTTGCTCCCAATTTTCCCAAAAAACGTTGTTTAGGGCCTCAAAATGGCTCTCGAAGTTCAAGACCCGAAAA